>PEDP01000032.1:0-57429 GCA_002918395.1 Erysiphe pulchra
CAGAAGGAACGATATATCATTTATGTCCGCAAAAAAAAGCCAAGAAAAAGAGGAGTGATAAGGAAATTAATTCACAGTCACTCGGGGTGGGGGGGACAAATTAAACTATTTTAAAACTTATGTTTTTTTTTTAAAAAAGAAAAAAGCTCACCAAGCGGCCTTGAAAGAAGTTTACCACCTTTCTGTCTCAGATTAATCAGCGTGATCTAGAGACCCACGCAAGGGAGGCACTTTTCTTCAGCGCCATTTTCGTCTGAGAGACATGCATATTCTTTTATTTCATAGGGTTGTGACGTTTTCAGAGCATTCTCAAATAAATTGAAAAAGAAGGGTGTGTTTTTTTTTTTTTTAAACGCCTTGTTAATATCCTCGTGAGTTGCTTTACAGATTGGAGCAGATTTTGTTATGGATTTAAGAATGATCTGTTTCCCGTACCTTCCTTAGTCGACCCTGAGATCCCTTTTTTCATGAAAATCTAGGAAATTTTGTCTATATACGTGAATATTTCAATACTCGTATCGGACTTAGCGGACAAGTTTTCGCATGAGAATGACAAGTTGTTGGATTTTAGATACCACCACAGCTTCTTGTTGTTGCTGTGCAATTTTGTGCCGTCAGATTAACAATAAGATCATACTTCTCTGTTACTGTACTTTTGTTCATGTTTTGGACTGCGAAAAATTGGGAAAGCAACGGAACAAGGAGGGAGGGCTGCATCTTTCATCCCACAACGAGATAGATTTGGAGTTTGTTTACATTGAAAGTCAGTCTTCTCGTTTTTTTTATATGTTACTACAGTAACCAATATAACAAGCCTATAATAAAAAATGTGGGGTAATTACGCCCATCATCTCTGCGGGTGCTACATTAGGAAAACCGGTTGTCAATAATAAAGGTCTTTTAAATTTCTGTGCAACCACATTATTCCATAATTACACGGTGGCCCTGAGCCCAATGTGGATATAGGGCTGTTGCCTAGGACTTTAAATTAAATAAATAAACAAATAAATAAATACATACATAATTACAGATACAAAGAAAAAAGATACATTTAATCCAGTAATCCCACCCTACCAACTCCCGCTCCAACTCCTCCTTTTAGTCATAATTGTATTCATTATAATCGTATATATCCAAAGTCGCAACTTCTGCACTATTACACATTTTTTGTAAACAGCTGTTTTATTTAGTTCATTTCAGCTTTGCCCCCAATCTTTGAATCTTCATTCTCAGTTTTTATTTCATCATCTTCTTTTTTCAATCCTCTTGCCAAGTCAAAAATACTTGGTTTTCGAGATACCTTATTCAAAGCTGGGACAACTGAGATGGATTTTAAGATGACCTCTTTTTCTTTAACCAGCTTGACCAAAGATACTCCGACATTATCACTATCATCATCATTATTTTTTTTATTAACTTCATCATTATTATTACTATTATTGGTATTGGCATTGGCATCGTCGGCTGTTACTAAGTTATCCAAATAGGTCAATTTATCCTTGAACCATTCTACATCACGTAACATTCTCTCTTTTGCCTTTTCGCTGACGAGAGAAACCTCTCCAAACGCCTTACTCCATTGCTCTTTATAATTCGCGAGAACCGACTGCATGATCTTATTTACTGTTGCTTCGGGTAGATGTTTACTGAGTACACGATATAAAGTATTTGTTTCTTTGGTCAATGTTTCCATGTAATTATTCACACCATCTCTTTCCTTAGACCAATCAATAGATCGCATACTTTTCGTATGCGCCATTGTTCGACCTGCCATAATTTCTACTAATTTATCACTAATAGATTTTTGATGTTCAAGATATGCTCTCTTGATTTTATCGAATTCATTCATCAGTGACGTATTCGATGATGATGATGAACTATGTCGACGTACAAATTCTCGAATATGAGGTATGAGTATAGAGATAAAGGAAAGGGCTTGTGAGGCAAGCGCAAGATGTTTAGTGGTAATATTTTTAAGACCTGCTGAGCGCGTTGCACCAGCACCAAGAATAAGTTGGGTACAACGAGAATTGAATAAGGTGAGGTAAGAGAGAATAGAAGATGCTATTTCCGATGTCATTGATGGAATTCCAGTGTTAAGATGAAGAAAAGATGCAAGGCCATGTAAACATAGAGTAGCTGAGTAAGGTAAAATAAATTTCTCTGATTCTATAACGGCTGGGCGTATAACCGCTTTTGATGGAGTCGATGTAATTTGATTTTTTTCCACATTAGTTTCTATCTCTAAATTTGAATTTCCTTTATCCTCAATTTTTGTTTCAGTCGGCGAATCTGTCCAAACATAACTACCTGCTGTCCAAGCCTTTACGTCCTCACTGCTAGAAGAGATAATATAGGATAAAACTTCATTATCTTCTTCATTAAAGTCCTTTGCATTCCACGTATCAGCCTCCATTCCAGTTGCTAGTGATTGCCGTTGTGACTCGCCAAGCTGACGAGAAAAGTCCTTGATATGACCATTTACAAGATTCTTGAGTAATGTTCCACTCCTACCAGAAACTGCCTCGCACTCATTTGCAAAAAGAAGATTAAGTATGAAGTAACGAAGGAAATTATCTACTGAGAGACGAATTGTCTGTTCAGATCGCACTCGTAATAGCTTCATAATCTTATCTTGAGCAGTATCTACAGCTTGGCCAACAAGATCAGATATATTTAAGGATAGATGTATTTCTTCTTGAGTGTCACGACTAGAAATAATTCTAGAGGATGTTTTACCCGAGTGCTGGTCAAGAGGCTCAATATCTGGGCTCAGCGGAGAATTTGCCAGCGACGAATTTTCCCCAATTGTACTTGTAATATCAAGCAACACCTTTCCATGAGTTCCAATTCTTCTTAATGTTTCACCAACACCAATATATATTCTCTTCAGCAAGTCTTCACCTTCCTCAGGATCCATTGATCTTAAATTCCGTGCAAGAATTGAAATTTTTTCTTGCTGAGTCCGAGGTTTACCTACCCCAACCGTAGAAGCTGAAGTGATTGACTCGGTATCTTCATCAGAAGATGCTGGTAACTGTCGTCTCGCAATATTTCGTACTTCACGTAAGACTGACTCTCGATATGCTATAATCGCTGGAGATATGTGTCTTGCACGAAAGAGGCCAGTGAGAACCGCGAATAATTCTGATCTAAACTCGGCTTTTACAGTCATATATGGCGGAGAAGAATGTTCACGATGATGTCCTCTTGATCTTTGAGATGAGAGATTCCAACGCTGTAAAGTATTAGACATTGATATAGATTCCATATATTGTTTCAAATCATTCATCAACAAGTTTTGAAACCTGAGCTCAAAAACTTTGCCAATGCGACATCGAAGCTCGTCAATGTTATTGGCGAGGTTCTTGAGTGCCCCAGCTTCTCTAAGATCCCGAGCTGGTACGTGATCACTATTACTTTTATTGTCACCCGAAACCAGATTCTCCAAGGTATCAATAGAATCAAGGGCCTTTTCAACATCACCATCTTCAATGAGAGATTCACAATTTGTGATACTCTCCATAATACTTTGAAGCTGAAGAATAGTGTCACTCAACCGTTTTAAGTTTTCTCTACGCTGCTTCATACTAACTATCTTCAATCCTTTTACAGCCATCTCTTCGTCCAATGACATAAGGTCTTTTCTTAAAGTCTTTATCCGATTAACTGAAATAGAAGTTTCCATGTGTAACTCTCTCAATGAGCCCAGGGCTGCAAAAAAAGACTGTGATGCAGATGAGATAGAATTCACTAGATGAATTTCGATAGTGTCCATATACCAAGACAGTTTTTCTTGTAGGATGGCATTACTGGCAAGAGCTTTTCTTGGTGTGGTGTCAATGGTACTTAAACTTTTTTTCCCATTAGTAATGGTTTGCACTGGCTTCACAAGCTCAGAACGTTCACTAACGACATCAAATGTTCGCGGGTTTTCTAAATGAAAATTTTCTTCAAAAAAAACATTAGGAATAGTTGTTAGTGGTGCAGTGGTGAGGACTGCACGGCGGGCACCTGCAGATCTTTTTCGTGGTGCTTCGATAGAGCTTGATGTAGAGGATTGTCTAAGACTATTTGATCGTACGGAACCAGAAAGCCTCATTATCTGGTCTAAACCTTCTGTAATACTTTCAGATCGACTCGATTTTTTAGAAGATTGCGCTCCATCTTCATCTTCGGTTTCTTTAACACTCTGTAATGCACCATAGAAAGCTCCAACTTGATTAAGATATGGTTTCAAAACGGTTGCATCATAATCAGGTATCGGACTAAGAGTAACTGGTGGAATATCTCGGGTTGTTGGAGCTTTAAATGCGTTGGAGGCTAATGCTGAATTTGGAACAATAGATCCTGACCGCACGATCGGTGATTGGAGAAGAGTGAAAATTGCTAAGAAAATATGAGCTACTTTTGTTAAAATTTATCTAATGAATATACAATTCTGTCCCGATTCAACCAGTCCATGCCAATTTGCTGCAGCGTCTAGTTTGCTGCCGAGATTATTCGCTGAGCCTGTAACAGAGCCACGCTGGGTCTGAAATCTCCCACCTACTCCAGCCCTTTATAGTCTTAGCAGTGCGATTTTAAATATAGTTACAAGAGACAAACCTGGGATAGAACTCACTGCGGACAGTTTTTGGTGATGCAGGGGATAAACTGTCAACTGAGCGACGCGAACTAGGAGATAGCATCTTTTTCCTCAATTTTGTCTTATGTACTATTTGAGCCAACCTTCTTTGAAAAAGGTTGACCTACAACGATAGAGCGACAAGATGTTTGTTTTGATAGCCTAGAAAAAAAATGAGGTGGGTAGCCAAATACTGATATTCATAAACCAAATGTATCTGTAGTATCCGTGGCCTTCAACTCCTATTAAATTCACTTTGGAATGTAAATACCTAGGAGTAAACACTATTGGGTATAAAACCATTTCAGATATATAACGAAAATTTTAGCCGTATGATAAAACATGAAGACCTTACCATTATCATAAACTAAAATTCTCATCGGTTCGCGGTTGCGACATAGTAGATTATCGAGAACACGTAAATGCCAAGTTGAAGATTAATTTGCAGGGATGGTCAGCTTGGCAAAGTTGAAATTCAAGCAACGCGGCTAAATTGCCTGAGACGCGTTTCCTAAATGGAAATTCCTAAACAAATAGAATATTACAACAATCACTAAAGACAAATGGATAGACAATCTGTTTTCTCCTTAAGTGTATTGCCTCCAGACTATGGTAATGATGATACTCGTGGCCGTACTCAAAATCAGCTCGAACAATTCATACTTCAGTTCCGGCTGGATAATGCATTTATTTACAGGTACTCACTTTAGTCACTGTTAAACTCTCCAAAATTTAATATACATTCAGAGATCAGATCCGTGAGAATGTTCTTGTAAAACAGTACTACTGCGATGTGGATGTCGGACATCTAATCTCTTTTAATGAAGAACTGGCGCATAGACTTACGACTGAGCCTGCAGAAATCATTCCATTGGTACGTAGTTATTAAATGTAAAAATTTCTCTACTGAGAGGCCCAAAGTTTGAAGCAGCCTTAAAAAAATGTACGCAAAGAATTGTATATCCGTCTTCAAGAGATATTGTAGTTCCTGAACATCAACTATTGCTTCATTCCTCTGCTGGTGAGATTTCGATCCGAAATCTTGATGCGCTCACGATTTCTCGTTTGGTCACAGTACCTGGAATTGTTATTGGTGCATCGGTACCTTCTTCAAAAGCTACTGCTCTCCATATTCAATGTAAGAATTGTCGTCAAATAAAAGTTCTTCCTGTCGCCGGAGGCTTCGCAGGTATCTCATTGCCTAGGATCTGTGATCGGACAAAAATGCCAGGTGAAGACGCGTGCCCTATGGATCCCTTTGTAGTTGTCCATGAGAGCTCGCAATTTGTTGATCAACAAATTATAAAGTTGCAGGAAGCCCCTGATCAAGTACCTGTGGGGGAACTTCCCCGACATGTTCTTATCTCTACTGATAGATATTTAACAAATCGGGTAGTCCCCGGCTCTAGATGCAAAATTATGGGTATTTTTTCTATTTACCAAAATAAACAATCCAAAAGCTCTAGCTCGACTTCCGCTGTTGCAATTCGAACACCATATCTAAGGGCAGTAGGTATTCATAGTGATGTTGACCACACCGCCAAGAGAAGCGCCATCTTCTCGGAGAAGGAAGAACAAGAATTTCTTGAAATGAGTAGAAGGCCAGACCTTTACTCAGTATTCGCTAATTGTATAGCCCCCTCTATATTTGGAAATCATGATATTAAAAAAGCCATTGCCTGTCTCCTCTTTGGAGGCTCAAAAAAAATTCTTCCTGATGGAATGAAGCTAAGAGGAGATATAAACGTACTTCTGCTAGGTGACCCAGGAACTGCAAAATCACAATTACTAAAATTTGTCGAAAAAGTTGCTCCCATCGCAATTTATACTTCAGGAAAAGGATCTTCAGCAGCTGGTCTAACTGCATCTGTTCAGCGAGATACTAACACTAGAGAATTCTACCTAGAAGGTGGAGCTATGGTACTAGCTGATGGGGGTGTAGTGTGTATAGATGAGTTTGACAAAATGAGAGACGAAGATCGAGTAGCAATTCATGAGGCTATGGAGCAGCAAACCATATCTATAGCTAAAGCTGGAATTACCACAATTCTCAACGCGCGAACATCAGTTCTTGCAGCAGCAAATCCTATATTTGGTAGATACGATGATCTTAAGACACCAGGTGAAAATATTGATTTTCAAACTACTATACTTTCTCGTTTTGATATGATCTTCATCGTTAAAGATGATCATGATCGTGGGAGAGATGAAAAAATGGCAAAGCATGTCATGGGTATTCATATGGGAAGTCATGGGGCAGAAGATCAGGCCGAAGCTGAAATAAGCGTTGATAAAATGAAACGCTATATCAGTTACTGCAAATCGTAAGAAAAAATCTAATAAAACTCTTTTTTAGAAGTTATTAAGCTAATGGATCTTTAAAGTCGCTGCGCACCTCGCTTATCACCCGAGGCTGCTGAAAAACTATCATCTCATTTTGTTTCTATCCGTAAACAAGTTCATCGAGCTGAATTAGAAGCTAACACTCGTTCATCTATCCCTATCACAGTTCGACAATTAGAAGCTATAATTCGAATAACTGAATCTCTGGCTAAACTTTCTCTATCACCTATAGCTTCTGAATCACACGTGGATGAAGCCATCCGACTTTTCCTCGCTTCAACTATGGATGCAGTTAAAATGGGTGCTGGACAAGGCTCTCAAGAATTAAACAAGGAGATTCATCAGCTAGAAGACGAATTAAGGAGAAGACTACCCATTGGCTGGTCAACCAGCCTTAGCACTTTGAAAAGAGAACTATGTCAAGGAAAAGGCTTCAGTGAGGGTGCATTAGCTAGAGCTTTAATTGTAATGCAGAGGAAGGACACAATTACCATTCGGGGTCAAGGTAATCAAATTTACAGAAGTGGTGCTTAAATTTCTTAGTATCTTGCTTGTTTGGATCTTTGTACACTTAATGGGTTTTTAACTTGGTCATAGGACAAGAGATGGCGTTAGTTATTTTGTTAATGATGAGTTATGTAATTATGAATTAATGTAGATCTAGATTTGAATACTTCTCGGATGTCACGGTTTCAATAATCTTTGTGGACGAAGGTTCATGAAAATAGTTATTAACTTTCTATCTAGTAAGAATATTTACATTGACCACTTCCCTAGCTTTATAGTCCTGAAATCATATCTAGAACTTTCTCCTATGGCCTCCTTTGTAGTCCCGAGGCTATCTCTAAAGCATTCCATCGTATAATCATTCTATTTAAAAGGTTCTATCGGAACGAAGGGGGATGACTATCAAAGCGGCATATTACAGGGATATCTCGGCTAGCTAGCTGTCACATCAGAGTGTTTAAAAAGACCAACACTTGGTATCTTTTTACTTCTTGGTTTAAATTTGTTTAAAAGAAAACGTCACAGATATGTTTCAAATGTAAATTATAAAAACAAAATCTATGAATGCAGATCAACCCATGCAGAATTTTCAATATTTGTTCGAGTCGAACTTTAAAAGCTGAAGTAATACACTTTGTTCACTTTTACACCTTATCAGCTAGATTGTAAGGCATTGAATCTTAGCTTTGAGACTATACTTTATATAAATTTGGATCAATTAGTTTGTATATATAGGAAAATGTTATTTCATCACCCCACGTGACCTGCGCATTCAACTTCAGCATACCAAATACCCGTGTTAAAAGCAAATGGCTTCCTTATCACAAAGAACTATGTACATATTGAAACTATGTTAGAAACAGATAATTTAAGCATCTATAAAAATTTTCGGGACGCTGAAAAATACGGATAAATCAAGTTTTATGTTTGTAATGGACATGTTTAATGTTTACTTGAAGGGGAATATTGTATCAATAGCAAATCATTTCTTTCTGGTACATCGTGGAGATCTAAATATTTAGTTTAGCATTAAAGAATTGATTAAAAAGGTAAATCTATTTATTTTTGAATGAAATCTCAATGTGTTGCAAAAGTGAATTAAGTCCATATATATATCGCCTAGAAGCAAATATCTCTTGGCCCAGATTTGCTCATCCTCATCCTCTTCATCTGAGGCCACTATTCTTATCAGGCAATATCACCTATTATGGCCTTGATCATTTCATTTGCAATTTGATCGAGGGCCATTTAGTATCTTAGTTGGTCTAATAATTTCACCCGCCTTTCTTGCCACTTACTCGGTCTCAGAAAGTTATCTTTGAATCAAAAATTCCGCAGCTAAGCAGCTTTTAACTGCTACTTATGCCGCAATGCTCCTATTCAAAGTGCCAGGACTCGAGGCCAACCTTTCGGTCTGCTGGTTAAATTCTCTTGGACGCAATAGGCGCAGCTGTGTGACTATCTATGATACCGCTGTCTCGGATAAGGAACATTTACCTTCACAAGAAATTCAATAAGAGACTGGATAGGTGTACGTCAATCGAGGAAATCCAAATTTTTTTTTGATCAGATATCTTGTGAATGCAAAATGACTTCGGGTTCTTTACGACGCAAATAGGCATCGATCCTGCGTAGTTAAACTGTGCATAAGAGATTTTCAATGAGGCTTTTTAGGCTTGAGACTACGAGTTCTAGCCCACGATTTCGAGCCCGTTTGATTCTGATGGCATACTTCGTGTGTATGGATCGCATAAGTGTTGCATGTACACTTCTTTTGTACTGTAGTGGAATGTCTCCCTGTCAATCAATATTTAAAGATTGTGAAACTGTAAGAAGCACTGATGTTTTTACCATTCTTTTTCCAATCGCGCGGTAAACACCGTTGATCTCTCATTTCAAGCGGATCTTTTCTTTATTAATTCTTTCATCTAAAGTTATGTAAAGCCCTTACACAATAGCCCGTTCCTTGATGAAGTTCACAAAATCATCGCTTGAATCATAGTGTTGTAAAATATCAAAGAGCCGAGGTATTAACCGATATTCCCTGCTTAGGCGAGTACCTAAGCGAGTGTGATTAGTCACACAAAGAGAAGCAAGGGTAAGCGAGCTATTCTTTAAATTATTGCTGGCATTACCATCAGTTTCTTGTTCAAATAAATAAACCGTTTAAAAAGATATTATTGTAAGTTTTAAAATAAGTCTATTGTCGATGGCTAGTCCTTTGAAAATTTGAAAATTTTTAAAGATAGCGAATCAAAAAAATCGGCGAGTGGTGGTCAAATGACTTTCGAGATTTAAATTATTCAGATTTAAATTTAGGGAGAATTAAAGGCCTGAAAACAACAATGTAAACCAACATATTTGACATATATACATCGGCCATTTAGATACGAAATGCAGTTTAGCAATTGCCTTGGACTAATTGGTTAATTGTGGCTGCTTGCGAAGGTCACGTGTGGGTGAGGATTGAACATTTTCCTAAAAATAAACCCCACTTAGATAGAGTCTAGTCACGTATAGCTTCGGAAGTAGAAGATCAATAAAATCGTTATCTTCTAGAAATAGATGCTCTCCATCTACTTATGATAATTCCCAACGTCTGGTTTATGATATCTCCGATAACTATGAAAAGCACAACTAAATAGTACAGGGTACATATGACCTTTATCCGAATTACTTATAACTCCTAGTAATGAAATACCCGAACTCCGCGTTACCGAGCCTGGCAGCGTTGATTTATCCTATTGAGTACGTCTTACTAGATGTCCTCTGAACTCAATAATTTCGACATATCAATGTGTTTCAGTCTTAAATCTAAATCTGTATTACAAGTTAATTTTTGAGGATAAAAAGAAGGCTTCTCGGAAGAATTTTGATAAGTTCAAGGAAAAACGAGATTGAGGGACAGATCTCTACAAGGCTTCATTACAACCTTGGCTCATTGCCACAAATTATCAACGTTTTCAGCCCAAAGAGTTCTCCTATCCTGATAGACCTTCACTTCGTTACAACTGAACAGTCAATTCTAGTTTCTTTGATTAGAGTTAATTGATAGTTTTCCTATTAGAAAACAAAAAGTGAAAATTCACTCAAATGGTGATTTACTATCCCAAATCTTATTCACATTGCATTTTAAGATATTGTGTAGATACTGTATATATTTTTCTCTCTCTATATATATTAAAAGCAAAAACACCTTGTTATTTTGTCTTATATGACTTAAATAATGTCTTTCAACAAACCGCTGACTGTAATTTTTAGTAATTATTTGGTTCCTTCCATAAATACATTTACAACTTCTGATATCTCATGAATCAGTAATTTTTTTATTCTGGCACGCATCGAAAATAAAGTTTTACATAAGTTATGTTTTTGCACTAGAGGGATCCATAAGTGTTCCGGATGCAACTCTTTTGACATCTCTATCGCTAATATCAACATCGGATTCAGGTACACGCTTTTTCTCTATATTTTTAAGTGCCTGACGGCGAGCTTCTTTATCTTTACGTTCATTCTCTTTTCTTAGTGCTTTAGACTCAAATTCATGCCAGTCACCATCTAATTTCGAAAGTCTGTAATCAAGTATTAGCTAGTTTTTTTTTTAAAAAAATAGGAAACATACTCAAAAGCTTGTTGTGCTTTCGGTGCCTCTTGGGTAAAATATGAGTGTTCTAGTACATCACTGGCACTAGGCCGTTTGGCAGGATCATACTGAAACATCGCTTTGAGTAATTCGAAAGCTTCAGGTGTAACACGATCTCTGTATTTCTCGGCAAATACATTGGGTTTTCTTACATTGGGACGTAAAAGTTCAAACCAAGCCATGTCAACAAGGCCTGGCCAGTCAGTTTTATTTGGCGTACCTAATATCGCATAGATCTTTTCTAATTGAGAGATCTCGCCTCCATCACCAGGAAAGATTGCATGACGCGTGAAAATTTCAATCAGAACGCATGCTGCGCTCCAAATATCAACTGCGGGTCCATACTGAGTTTCTCCAAGTAAAAGTTCCGGGGAGCGATACCATATCGTAATAACACGATTTGTATAATCAAGTTGTCTTCGTTTTGCATAGAATCGTGCAAGACCAAAGTCAGTAATCTTTAATAGTCCTTCGTTACTGACAAGAATATTGGCTGCCTTTATGTCGCGGTGAAGAACACCACGACGATGTAAGTAATCAAGACCTTCAAAAAGTTGATAAGCTAGATGTTTTTTGTAACTAGGATCTAACTTAAATGTAGGGTGGTTCAATAGACCTGTTAAATCATGTGAGAGATATTCGAACACCATAAAGCAATCATTTTTCTCAACCATTACTTCCTGTAAGTTGACAATGTTCTTATGCTTAAGTGATTGAAGCAACTTGATTTCTCGAACTGCAGTTACTGGAAATCCATCTCGTTCACCCTCCATACGAATTTTCTTTAGAGCGACAAGTTTTCTGGTATAAATGTGAACAGCCTTAAAAACCTTTCCATAAGTTCCAGACCCAACAACAGATTCATTTCCAGGCTTGCGATAGTAAATAGATTCGGATTTTAAGAATTCTTCTGGGAGTTGTGGCTTTTGTTTTACATGTTTCACTATTTTCTTTGCCCCGCGGGTCATCGATGATTGTTCGCGGATGCTTTCTTTTCTCAATGAGGACTGGTCTTTTGCTATGTTGTGTGAATTAGATTCTTTTGAGCGACTAGGACTTGCTGGAGGGTTACGAGATTGTGATGTACTGAGCTTCATGGATATGTCAGACTTAGGTGTTGTATTGATAGATTTGGAGGTTCCTTTGAAGGCAAAGCTAAATTTTGAGGAGTTTTGTTGAGTCTGCGATCCTGTTGGAGCCGGTCTACTTGGTGGCGGCATTCTCTCCTCAATTTTTTTTCTTACCGGCTTCGCTATCCTCAACTTGAAGGTCTTTAGATGGTCGGAATATCTCTTCTGCATCTTCTTCGTTCTCTATTGGAGGTGCATGAGAATTAAACTGTGAATTTCCATCCTGAGTAGAGCTAGAGATTAGTGGAAATTGTTGAGGTGATGTCTGGAGAGGTGTTGCATTGCCCGAACCAGAATGATGTACACGGGTAGTAGAAGCCTGATTACTAGTGCTGCTATTCCACTGTAGGTTTTTGAAATGTGCAACACGACCACCTCTATGATCACCCCTACCACCTCTCGTATTGTACTGGTTACCACGATAGCCTCGATTACCTCGAAAGCTGTGTTGATAAGGTTGATGGATTGCTTGGGTTTGCGGGCCATGATATGGAGGAGATTGGCCGTAAAACTGGCCCTGACTACTATGATTTGAGTAGTTTTGTTGGTAGTTTGATGCATATTGACTGTAAAAATTAGTAAAAAGAAATAGAAATATTTTTATACATACGGTGGAGGCGAATATTGTTGAGGTGTATGATAGCCCCAATTTCCTCTACTAGAATTGTAGGGTGATTGGACAGGAGAACCGTGGTAAGGTGTCATATGATGTTGTGGTGATTGCGAGAACTGTCTTGGATCTATTTGAGGTGGTCCTTGATTATATTGAGGCTTCAGAGGAAATGCAGCCTGCATTTGGTGGTGAGGGTTATAACCATGTTGACTTCCATAATAGCCTCTACCAGCCATCTTATCAGACTTAACCTCTATACTATTCGCACCAGAAGCAGAAGCTGCAGTTGGCGTCCTTGGCCTCTTGGGCTCTATAGTATTTGTCCCAAATGAAAATTTGCCTCGATCTACCCCTACACTTCCCAGTTTCTCAGAAGCCCGAATATCGTCTCGAGATTTTTTCCCTCCTCTCCCCTCCCTTCGAGGTGAGCGGCCCCCTCTATAGTTCTTAGGACCCCGGGGTGCACGGGGTGAAGTTTGGCGGGAAAATTTTGAAGTGGTGTGGGTGGGGGAATGGCCGCGAACGCTTTCCTTCTCCTCTCTTTTATGCCCCTTTACTTTATACTTATCAATAGGTGATCTATCTCGTAACTTGTGAGAGGAATTTTCTGGTGAACGGACTCGTTTTGGTGAATTTTCAGGCTTGTGGTAAGTATCTCTTCGTGAAGTTTGTCTAGATCTTGGACTAGGAGAACGACCACGCTTTTCAAACGTAGAAGAATCTCTGTATCTCTTAGATTTTGAATTGATGATCTCTGTTGAATGATCAAGAGATCTTTTTCGAGGTGTTAGGGGGGAAACAGCCCTATTCCGTTTGTCCTGTCGTGAACTTGGTCCAAACTTTCCTTCCAACCTTGGACTTTTTGATTGACCGCGTTTAGATTTCTTTATATGACTGCGTGATGGCGATGGAGTTCGGCTTTCTCTCCGACGCTTACTTGATGATGGTGAGCGATATGTATTGCTTTTTCTTGGCTTATCGGTTCCTCGTGTGTCCAATAATTCCCTCCCCCTATTACGTTCGCGCACAACTTCTCTTGACTCTCTATCAGGAGAACGTGATATTCTTCTTCGTCGTTCGTAACTTCGATCTCGTGGTCTGTCAGCACGTTGTGAGATAGACTTTGATTTAGTCGGACTACGGTCCCTGGTCTTGGCAGACGTTCTATCGCCTTCTTGCCAATGAGATATCGGTGATCGGGTTGCTCTTGAGCTTAAGAAACCTCGATCCGCTCTTCCACGGTCTCTGCGATCCTCAACGTGGCTCCGACTTTCTTTCATTGCGACATGCCGCAACTGTATGTGCTGTTGTAAATGATTCATAGCGAGGAGCGATCTCAAAGAAAGTGGATGCTAGTTTCGCCTAATTGGGCTTAGCGTAACGAGCATGGAAGAGGAAATAGCCTAACACAAACAATTAAAGCAAAAATACAACAACATTTGACAGATGTCAACGAGGGATGAGATTTGGCGATGGAAATCCAATAGTGGTTTAATAGGAAACACGTAGTTATCGTTACCAGCATCTCGCTGGTATCAATCCACTTTGGCTTTATATCTCGACCGGTAACTGACACCCGAGAGCCCTCTTTTTCAGGTCAAGTATCGGCTCTGAGGCGAGGCATTACACAATGGAGTCACACAAATAACTAGTTATCTACGATGCGTATATACGCGAGAATTTCATTGTATAAATGAAACTCAGGATCCAGAAAAAATTACCCTGTGTAAGAAGACTTGGCCCGATGTTCACCAGGTCAGAACAGTTAAGAATAAATAAAGAAAGTAATACGAGCGTACCTAATTTCCATCTATTGTTTCGGTAATGACCAGTAAAGTCTCTGGGCCTTCAAGGCAAAAAAATCTAGCGCATAAGTTTTGCTTGTTCGGGCTAAATGGATGTTGCTGCATATCCCTAAGAAAGATTAGTGATTTATACGTATATCCAATCCAAATTGCCTCTTGAAAATTTAAATATCTTGCTAGCCGTGATTGCCAGAGGTCACAGCGAATTGGAAGACGAGGGAAAAATATCATACAATTGTGGCTTATGCTCATCAATATCAGCATGTTGGTGATGAAAATAAACTTGATAATTTGCAGTAGATAAGCAAGACTATGCATCTCTTTTGGTTTTAACCATGAAATAATGAGGCCATTTAGATATAGATGACGAACCAGAAATTTCCGTAAAGAGATGCTGTTAAGTAGAGTCGAAAATTCTATGTCGATTGTTTTAGACGGAGAGGTTTTAGAGTATTAATGAAGCATGAAGCAGGATTATTCACACCTAAACCCATGAAAGTTATAGTTAGAACAAAGATTTGTCTGTTATTGACCTACTTCATTATCGGTCGCAGCGACAAATTTGACGCACTCTTGATGCATTTTAAGAGAATATGAGTTCACCATCTTCTTTACTTCGGGCTTAAAGCCTGGAGTCAGGTTTAATGATTATTTTGATTTAAAAATTATATTCAATCTCTTTCTTTTCGATGAAGAATGATGTTCCAGCTATCCTATTTTCGTGAATGTTGAGGGTTAAGGGTGGGGGTAGATCTCGTTGCTATGCCTATTTGACTTTTATACCGTATTATAATCCGATGTAGCCGGTACTCATCCTAGAATCAAAATACTTTAAGGATATCGAGTGAGTGATAGAAGAGTGACAAATGAACAGGACTTGCCATCAAAAGTGGTTGTCATGCATTCATGTAGTTCATGAAAGGTATCAAAGTATTACCTATCGACCTACATTCACATCCAGACTTAGAAGATCTAAATTCCAAAATGAAACTACACGGTTTAAAAACACCATGGAGCTATCTTCCTTGGATCAATATATCGTGACAAAAATGAAGAATTGGTTGTAGATACTAGATACTTCAGATGCGTTCTGAGATATACGCTAGATATCCAGTATGTCGTGTCTAATTCGTATCATATTGTACATTGTGTGCAATGCCTGTGCGCTACAGGGGCATGTTTAAGAGCTAAGGTAACGACAGACAAAGTGTAGCGCTTTAATGGTTTATCCGAGTTTCCGATAATTAAACTGTTACACTTCTATACTCTCAAATAATAAGGCCTTACCTTTCAACTCATTCGTACATCTTCTAAATTGGTCGTAGTGCTGAGATTACATAAGGAATCCCGCTTTCCGACCAAACATAATCTGATTACTCTGGGGAATTATAAACGTAGATTCCTGACTAATCATATTCACTTCACTCCCAGTCAACCCCAATAAATGAGACGGGAAATAAGATTCAAATCAAAGTTGTACTTAATGAAGGAAATAAGAAAATAAAAGAAAGAATAATTAACTACTATCTTTAAAAAATTCAAATCAATTAAAAAATCACCCGAATCTACAATTCTGTAGTAATGTTGCCGCAGGGTGCCTCTGCCATGACAATAGATATTACAAATTCTATTATCCTTACGGCAAGAGCAAGTTAAATTCATGCAACCTTTCTTACAGCCACAAAATGAAGTTCCTGCTGGAGGTTCTGCATTTCGCCGTGCTATCTACGATAATGTATATGATAGGAGTTGAAATACTTGACTTCCTGTTGTTTCTAAGCTTTCTGTAATAAGCTCTGGTCTAGTTGCTTCTATGCCTGAGACAAATAGCCCAGTATTACGAGTATGAGAGCTGGCTGAACAGGCCTTGATCTAGCTAGTCTAGCGTGTCATATTTGTGGCTCTTGTATCCGCTCTCTTACCTCATCTGCTACCCTTGATCTGGATGGTATTATATATCAGTCGTCAAATATTTCATTTTGAATAGTTAGAACATTAGTGCCTGTCTCAGTTAGCTAATGGCCGCAAGGTAGACAGACTAATTAGTTTACCTATGCTTGTTAGATACTTTTCTAACTGATGGCTACAAGGTAAGCCCATTGTCTCATTAATTACACCCGTACCTATTGGCATTTTATAGCCATTTTGCATTTTGCTCTACTTTTTTTTAGTTTGACCTGACATTTTTCTTATTGTTTGTTCTCTTAGGAGAATAAGAGATGGTGTCGTTAGAACTCTTATTACTTCTCAATAAACCGATAGTCAGCTCCCACAGAAAACATGACCGGGCTTGATCTTGTGCGTGAGCAAGATCTGCTTCATATCTCTGAATTTGATGGTCATAAAATGGTCCTAACTTATTCAGAAAAGTGAGAATGTCGGAGCGCCCACTCCGCAACCAAGCCTTTAATCCAGCGTGTGCTGACTGGCCAGGCGAGATTGTACTAGAACCATAATGCCTTATTTTGTTTGTCCATGCTTCTACGCATAATTCTTAATGCTTATTGAGCCATTCTCTATCTAGGTACTGAAAAACCTTGTAAGATCATTGTATTCATCATCACTCTCGTTCTCTGATTTATAGAGATTTGATACAAGGAAACTCATTGCTATCTTTCTGAGTGTCAATCTTTTCAAGCTCGTGATCTTCATTAGACTTGTCTTGTGCTGCATTTATGAATTCCGTTTTGGCTATTGTGAAATTAAATTTATAGAGAATTTGATTGGTATCAGAGAGAGTTAGAAGAGTGGAATAATATAAATCATGGGCAATAAAATTATTAATCCGTCTTTTTATGTTTGTTGCTTTATTTTATTTACAGAAGTGATGTGGTATGAATGTATTTCTCTACATATCAAGTTCATTCCATGCCAACGATAAACTGATGACACTTTGACTAATCATATTAATAAAATTTCATCTTAGTGACTATTTCAGATGAGATGTCCATAAGGAAACTTGCCAGAGAAGCGACTTATTATTGTTGTTGATCGTTGATGGGGCAACGTAAGTGGGGAGCAGGTCCCGGGTAAGAATTAAATGACGTCAGTACCCTACGTTTATAATTCCCCATTACTCTGAGCTCTCCTATCTAGGTTTCATCGCAAGCTTAAATGATGGCTTCCGTCTACTCGTGATAATTTTCAACGCCTGGTTTATGATACCTCCGATAACTATGAAAAGCACAACTAAAAAATAAAGGGTACATATGATCTTTGAACCAATTTTACTTGATCATTCATTCCATAATGATCAACAACATTTAGATATTTCTATAACAAATGACAAGTTAGTTATGTGATTTCTGGTGTAAAAATACAAAATGGTGAATGGAAATTCTCTACTCTTGAATATCAGTTAATACCCACCAAATAGTATATGACACGTCAGAAGTAAAAAGTAGAATAAAAACCTGGCTCAAATAATCATCTTGAATTTGATGAGTCTAAGGTCGTGATAATAGCAGCTCAGTGCACATCAAAATTATCAGTAATAGTCAACAGATGACTTGTAATTGATGTTAACCTCGGAGTTAGGAGAAAAAAGAGTATCGGTTTATTATTCCAAAGATCCAAATGCATGTCTCTCATATTCTTATACTCTTAAGCGAGTCACATCTGACATCGTCAGTAATATTTAATTTCCTAATGACTCCAGATAAAATCAATACTAGTTTTATCGAGCTAATAACGTCTTTATTAGCTGTAATTTATAAAATTCCAAGTATTAATCTAATTCATAATAGAAATTTGCCGTAGATGTAGTAGTTATGTTTGACGTAATAACCCAGATTAATCTGAAGTGAAAATATTAAAAATATCTCGGATTTTGATACGCCATAGCTCTTTTCTTTCCGATAGTAGAATAGGAAAGCCGTTCTTATTCATGTCCATTAAGTATATTTTTTTAAAAGAAAATCATCGAGTTGGATGGAGAAATAGTCGATAATCCTTCCACTTATTGCTCCAATTCTTCAACTAGAACATCATCGATATCACGTCCAACAATTGCTTCTGCAACTTTCCAAATCTGTATAAGATTATCTTCAGCTGCGCTACATACAAGCCAAGGCTCATTTAAATTCCAACTAAAGTCTGAAAGATGGTTGGTGTGACCTCCATGCATGAAAAGTCTGGTAAATTTAGCAGAAATTTTAGATTTAGAAGATTTAGATAAAAACTTACAGCTCTGGCGGACCATCTTCACAGTCATCTGGTAACTGCTCTTCTCCTATCCTACTAAGATCCCAAAAGATAATTCGGCGATCATAACTTCCGCTACCGAGAATAGCTGGTTCAGTTGGATGCCAAGATAACGAAGTGACTGCATCAATATGACCTTCTAGTGAATGAACTTTGGAAGACAAATTCCTCATATCCCAAAGTCCAATAGTTTTATCGTGTGATGCGGTAGCAAGAAGATATTCGGAAGTATGATTAAATGCAAGAGCATTTATTGCATCTGTATGCCCTTCTTTGTTGCTCAACACAGATCCTGCTGCTTTAATTCTAGTATCCAAAATCTGAAGAGTAAGATCATCAGATACTGTCCCAATGATAGATGCATGATCTGGTTGGTATTGAACATCATTTACAACAGATGTGTGATGTTCATAGATTCGTGTTGCCTTTAATTTAGGATTCTTTGTCGCACTTACGTCATGTAAGTCCCTTTGTATTCTTAGTACATGTAACTGATTTTAGCAACATGAAAATTCTTACCAAAGTCGAACAGTTGCATCATTACTTCCAGTAACAAGCCTGCCAGCTTCCATTGGGTTCCAGCTCAGGGCGAAGCTTCTGATGTATGCCCGATGAGCTCAATTTGCGGATTAACTGGTCCCTTAGGAATACTGCTATGTTTTGTACGGTCAAAAATTAAAACTCTGCCATCGTTACACATTGTCGCAATTATATTGCTATTTTGAGGCTGATATCTGGCCTTGTTAACCTCACCAGGATGAATTATCTTTTGCTCAATATTCATTTTGATAACTGCCTGCTCTCCATTGGAAGCATACCCACCAATTTCCCCCTTGGTCTCGTCATAATCTTGAGGGTTTGGTGCTGCATTTTTGGGTATTTCAATATTCGCAATTTGAAGATAATTGTCATAACCATGGGTTGTATGTGTTCCAATGAGAATACGATGGATAGTATAATTCTTTCCTGGCGGCCTAGATATACTTGAGCATCTTCATAGATAATAGTAGTTGAGAAGGTCCTACTCTTTAAAGTCAGGAAACCACTGTGTTGTTAAGGATGGCCATTCCAAGGCAGTGCTATGTATAATTAGCAATTAGATTACGGGAAGAGCTGACTTGATTACCTTAAGATCATATCATATAGGAATGGGCTGTTTTTTTTCCATGTTTTGTATTCTGATGTAATTTTAATTAGATAAACGGTTGCACTATTACTTCGCGTTCAAATAAATACCTTCATTTATTAATTTATGTTGGATTTCTTCATCAATTCCTAAGCTAGCTGATAATCAATATTTGTCAACTATTTTGCACCTCTTGTCGTATGCCAAACAAATAAGTTGGATTTGCTTACCTTCTGCGTCAACATCACCAGCTTCCATCATAGTTACAAACTAAGAAGGTGCCTTGCGAACAGAATCCTCTCCAATTATAAGGTATTTATCAATCTATAGATGAGAATGAGGGCATTGATTGTTGAACTAGTATTTGGTTGACTTTATTAAAACATACACGACGCAACACTGTAGGTCGCTTCTAGACCAAACGCAAACACGCGTAATGTCGCGCTACAAAACCAACCCCACTACACCATTGATGATCTCACTACATTGCCTCAATACTTGCCAAAAAAAGCTTTGTAAACTCTCGTATGCGATCAACCAATTGTAAATTTTATCCTGAGAAGCTACTAGGGGTAGAAATCATCATCTCTGCTTGTTAAAATTGTCTTGAAATTACAACAAAATGGCACATTTTATTTCTACTGGTTTCGTTAATATAATTTTTCTCGCTATAACCCCAGAGATGGAAAAGTAATTTTCTGACATCATCTCACGTTTTACTTCAGTTTTTACTGGATAAATTTTGGACAGTGGGGCAAAGCCTCGCTTCAGGGATATTATCCCTTGTAGTTTTTGTGCTAGTTGAAGTTTAAAGTAGGAAGCCGCTAAGAAATTTTAAAGATTTTACCAAAAGCCCATGAAACCTCCAATTTCCTCGTTAGAGTGTGATTACATCACATGAATAATCCTTAGTAATCGTAGAATGTAAACATCTATTTTTTCATCAATACTTCTTACTATCAAGACACTCAATTGAAGAGTGAAATTATAGTAGCAAACATACGTACTCGAAACATCTAACGAGCTTCCCTTCATCCCTTCTACATAAGCAAGCAAAAATTTAAAGTACCATTGAAGCATCGGTCCCTGAATATCATCCTTCTGAAGCTTCTTAGTCTATCTCTTAACGTTATTAGAGGGCTCATGGAGACATAACTAATCTCTAAGAATAAGTTTATTCGGAGAAATTTCAGTCACACCAAGCCAAACGCAAGCTTTTTTTAACGTAATTTTACGACATCATGCGGTTCTCTCCTCTTAGATTGTGCTATATT
Organism: Erysiphe pulchra; assembly: GCA_002918395.1. Lineage (NCBI taxonomy): Eukaryota > Fungi > Ascomycota > Leotiomycetes > Helotiales > Erysiphaceae > Erysiphe > Erysiphe pulchra. The sequence goes on from PEDP01000032.1 coordinate 21,272, forward strand.
CTAAGCTTTGGTCCTTATCCATTGAATCAATCAAGTAAGACCTTCAGATGTAGCCTGTGTTTGACCCAGTAAATAAATGACTTACCTAGCTTGAAAATCATGCTCTGTACTAATTAATATATTATCTGACATACAAAAGCCTGAATAGCCTCTATATAATTGATGAACAAGTTCTGAATGGTTCGTACTCAGCTCGTCCATTAGTTTCGTCCACTACTCTTAAGTACTTCATTTTCTTTTAGGATCTATGTTAGTAATCCACTTAATCAAAGTGGTATGTATCTCATTTGTATTTAAACTCTTCCTTTCTCCACTGTCACCATCTGAAATAAGCTTAAACTAGTAAATTTCTATATGATTTTGTTGTCCTAGGCAACGCTGAATAAATAAGCTAAGATATTTTCAGCCAATCAAAAAGGAGTATTTCGATAGGGGTAGTATGGTAAAATATCTTATCAGCCTTGTGCTGTACTTTCGTGTGCTAATTGGCCCAAATTTGATCTGGCCAATCGGTACATTGAATTCACCGTAAGGCATCTATCTGTTCGGCCATGATAGCTTTTATTGTAACTATTTTAGCTTGTAAAAGCCATTCTTCGCTCCGATTTACATTTGTCGTTCCTTAGTTACTCTTGAGTTCTTTACGTGGCTTTTGTTAGAATATAAAGTCTACGCCACACAAGTCAATTCTAAGTCGTCTAGCTCTTTCACAAAAAGTTGCTTAACAAGTGACAACAAAAAGAAATGAACAGATTATTATTACGTCACTAGACTGTTATGTTAACTGATGTCAACGATATACAGAGAAGGAAACTTAACATTGCAACTGCCTCTTGGCTTAATTGAATGCCTACTCTCTAGAAATACCACCCAGAGCGAGGAGTAAGACACCATGACTGATGTAATGAAAAGCAACAGAGCACAGAGTGCATTACGTTGGCCCCCCGAGTTGTTAGCTTAGAGTTATGATTATTTCTCTCTCTACGGTTAAATATAAGAATCGTATATAATTGAATTGAATAAATAGTAACTGCGTATTTAATCTCTCTAAGACCAAGTATGTACTCAAGATGAGACCAGTACCTAAACGTGATAATTATGCCTTGTGTTCAAAACTTACCGTCATCAATTGAATGACAACAGTAATACAAAAACAGTACACCTAAACTGCAGTCAGTAACTGGCAAAGGTAGCAAATTGATCTAACATAATTGTACTGGAACAAGTAATGAGATCTTGATAAATCATGTTACAGTATAATTAAACAGAAGATACTGGATGTTTTTTATTTAATTATTAATACTAATTTGTCCTTCGGCTCGCGCTCCTGCAGGGCACGCGACTCCAAGACGTCAACATATGCTTACCGTCTTCCGAAGGGCTTTGTTGATGTGGCAGCCACGAAGATCACATTGAATCTACACAGAATGGCTTAGATGTCCTGGGGACAATTTTGAATGATTCATATTTATCTTTCTCTTTCAGCCCTTTTTGTTCTAGAGGAAATTATCATTCTGCTCCGATTACAACCTCTAGCCAAATTTTAACGATACTAGAGGAACTTCAACCAGAGCTGATCTATAAGAATCAATATGGGTATCCCTAAATTTTTCAGATGGATGAGTGAGCGCTATCCGGCGATCTCGCAACTTATTGCGGAGAATCGAATACCAGAGTTTGATTGCTTATATCTTGACATGAACGGCATTATACATAATTGTACCCATAAAGACACAGACGATACGTCGTTTAGAATGACTGAGGAGCAGATGTACATCACAATATTTAACTATATCGAGCACTTATATGGAAAAATAAAGCCGAAGCAGCTGTTCTTTATGGCTATTGATGGAGTAGCACCCCGGGCGAAGATGAACCAACAACGCGCTCGAAGGTTCCGCACAGCACTTGATGCTGAATTAGCAAGAGAGAAAGCAATCAAGGAAGGGAAAGAGATTCCAAAAGAAGAGGCGTTTGATAGCAATGCGATTACACCAGGTAGGTCGCAACATCTGGCATTTGCTTGAAATACAATTGATCAAGCATCACAGGCACGGAATTTATGCATAAACTCACACGTCAATTAAAATACTTCATTAGTAAAAAGGTATCAGATGATGCTAATTGGAAGGACGTCAAAATTATATTATCTGGCCATGAAGTACCGGGGGAAGGAGAGCATAAAATTATGGAGTATATTCGACTTGCAAAAGCTCAACCTGACTATGATCCCAATGTTAGACACTGCTTATACGGGCTCGATGCAGATTTAATTATGTTAGGCTTGTTAAGCCATGATCCACATTTTTGCCTCTTACGAGAGGAAGTAACTTTTGGTCGCGCGAGTAAAACTAAATCTAAGGAGTTAGAGCATCAAAAGTTTTATCTGATGCATCTCTGTATTGTGCGTGAATACTTGGAATTGGAATTTCAAGAATTAAAGAAGCCTGGTGCTCTAAAATTTGATTTCGATTTGGAGCATATAATTGATGATTTCATCCTTATGGCATTTTTTGTTGGAAATGATTTTTTACCCAATCTTCCTAATCTTCATATTAACGAAGGTGCGCTGGCATTAATGTTTAAGATTTATAAAAAGATTTTGCCGAGGACTAATGGGTACATAAATGAGGGCGGTGTCATTAACATGGAACGACTTGCAATCTTGCTTGACGAGTTATCTCATATTGAATACCGATTTTTCGAATCGGACATCGCTGATCAAAGCTGGTTCAATTCAAAGATTATGTCTAAGAAAGACGTTATGTTAAAGGAAAAAACTCTAGACCAACTTGCCATGACCTCGCATCAAAAAAAAATCTGGCAAGATATTAAATTATTTTTAATAGATCAATCAAGGCAGTTGATAGATTTACCTCAAGATTTAACAGCTATTGATAGAAGGTTTTTTGAAAACCTTGCTACTAGGCTCGACCTAGAATGGAGGTCTGTTCAAGATGAGGATGGTAATCGTCATATGCAACTATATCGTTCCTTACCTAATGAGAATGAAATTACAGAGGCTGAAAAACTAAAGTCAGATATTACAGATTCTATTAAGCTGTACGATGATGCAAAGACGATCGATATTTCGGAGGCTCAGAATAGGGAAGAGATGGACCTTCTGTATGAAGAGAAATTTCAACAATGGAAGAATGCATACTACCAATCAAAGTTTGAGTGGGATCGAAATAATGACCTCGAGCTCGTGAAATTATGCGAGAACTATGTTCAAGGCTTACAATGGGTTTTATTTTACTACTATCGAGGAGTGGTATCATGGGCTTGGTATTATCAATATCACTATTCTCCCATGATATCTGATGTCATTAAGGGTTTGAATGCTGATCTCAATTTTGAGCTAGGAAAGCCATTTCGTCCATTTGAACAACTAATGGGAGTGCTACCTGATCGTAGTAAAAGCATTGTACCAACAGTTTATCATGATCTCATGACAAGCTCAAAATCTCCCATAATAGATTTCTATCCAAGGGATTTTGAACTTGATATGAACGGAAAGAGAATGGAATGGGAGGCCGTAGTTAAGATTCCATTCATTGATGAAAAACGTTTGCTAGCTGCTATGGCAACAAGGAACCATCTTCTGAGTGAAGAGGAGAAAAAGAGAAATGAGTTTGGGGTTACCCTTGAATTTTGTTTTGATATGAATAAAAACTACGTATTCCCATCTTCGCTCATTGGTATCTTCCCTGATATCCCATACTGCCATTGTGTAGAGAAAGAATTCTCTCTGCCAGTAATTGAGGGATTGGAGTACAACGTTGGTCTTGTAGATGGAGTGAAACTTGGTGATGCTGCATTAGCTGGATTTCCAAGTTTATCAACGCTTCCATACAGTGCAGCCCTAGATTTTCATGGTGTTAGTGTATTTCAATCAGAGAGTCGAAATGAAAGTATGATCGTTACTCTTGGGGACCAAGAATTCCGAGCTAATGTTAAAACGGCTATAATGAAGCTCGGTCAGAAGGTATACGTTGGATACCCTTATCTACAGGAAGGTAAGGTTGTTAAGGTCTCTGATGAGCATTTTGATTATTTACCATCAGATGATGGAATCGCAAAACCAATTCAGCGGGTACATAGCTTACGAGAAGTTGAGGATTTTAATAAAAAAGCAGACAGAATTGAATATAACTATAGTAATAATCTTGGAATAATTATTGGTCCTGTAAAGTCAACGATTCACGTAGAGATGCTGAAAGGACTCAGAAAGACTGACGAGGGCGCCACTGTTAAGGAATACGCTGTTATTCCTGGTATGGAAACTGAATTTGCTACACAAGTGATAGTTGACGAAGTTATAAATGAAGACCAACGCTTTTTGGAGCAGGCTGCACTTCCAATTGAGGAAGAATTCCCTCCAGGAACAAGAGCATTTTTCCTAGGGGAATTTAATTATGGTCGACCTCTTGAGATAATAGCTCACGACAAGAACCGTACAGAAATTTGGCTTTCAGCTACAATAGCCAATGAACAAGAATTTGGCCATCAAGTTATTCAGGACTGTGGGAGTAGAGCCATATACACTCCTGCATTTGCAGTTGCTCAAATGCTAGGTCTCAATTCTCTTGTCCTTAGTAAAATCACTTCATCATTCACTGTTGAAACACCTAGCTCTTCTCGAATTAACTTAGGACTTAATTTGAAGTTTGAATCAAAGAAACAAAAAGTCCTTGGCTATACTCAAAAATCAGATAAGGGATGGGAGTACAGCAATAAAGCGATTGAACTTCTTACTACCTACATGTCCAAATTTCCAGAATTTTTCGCTGGACTTCAACGAAGCATCCGTGCCAGTGAATGTAAGACCACCGATTTCTATCCTGCTGAGACAGCAGATCAAAAAATAAAAGAAATAATTGAGTGGCTTAAATCAATTGAATCAAAAAATTTTGAAAGGGTTCCTTTAGATTCTGAACAGCTTGAGCCCGAAATCGTTGCAGCTATCGAGAAAGCTGCAGATAAGATGTTAGAGACTTATCCCGGAGTAGCCTATAAGAAGTTGAAAGGGGTGCCTCGGTACGCACTCTTAAAGCCCTCAGATGCAGAGCATCGCCTTGGAAATCAGTCATTTTCTCTTGGAGATCGCGTGGTGTATGCACAAGACTCAGGCCGTGTTCCTATTGCAACGCGGGGTGTTGTTGTCGGTATCAGCCGAACAAACAGAACAGTGCTGCTCGATGTTGTCTTTGACCTCACTTTTATGAGTGGAACTACACTTGGATCGCGATGCACACCCTTCAGAGGCTCTACAGTTTCCACATCGTCGGTGATAAACCTCACAAATAAGCAAGTTATTGCAGAGGCAAAACCGTCTAGTGGGAGACATTCAGATAATAATATGGGCACAAGGAATAGGTATAATTCTGTCTACCCTGTAAGAGGTGGAGGAGGTTACTATCGGGATGCAGTCGCATCACCGCCAAGAAGAGGTTCTTACCGTGGAGCTATTCTGGGAAACAATCAGAATGGTATTTCTCATAGTAGTAGTAGTGTACAAGAGCAGGGTAGAGATCAAAGGCCCAATTATGAAAATTCATGGAATCTTAGCACTCGTGGTACCCTACCTATACGAGGTAGCTCTCCAAGACAACGCCATCAGCCGAGAGGAGGGAGGAACCAAATTTCAACAGGTAATGATTTTGGATGGACGTCTAGTAATTCAATTACAAGTTATAATGCAGTACCTCCACCGATGGTTGATTCATCTAGGGGGGCAAGAGGTGGAAGTTGGGGTCGGGATCGAGGGGGCCCAAGGTTTTCCCGGGGTCGTGGTACTCATCATCCGGCGCCTATTCACTAACTGCTCGTCATGGATTCATCTAAATTTTTATATATAATTTTTTTTCGTTTCTTTGAGCAAGGGGTTTTTTTAAAAAAAAAAATGACATGACATATGTAAAAAAGCGTATAACATAGTAGCGAAAGGTTTTAATCAAATATAATGAAGGCTCATCTCAAGCGAAAAATTCTTCCATTTCTTTTTTTTTAAAAAAAACTTTACTTCTTATTCAATTGTTTATTTACTCTGTTTTAGGTTTAACGCTAGCTTTCTCGGTGGTCATAGCACCCATGTTTAAGATATCTAGAGAACACGCGATTTTAATCCCTCACCTCAAATCTGCAGCAACATCCACCAACAGCAAATTAATCATCCAGTCCAGATGGAGAATAAGTATACAAATATATATATATATACATTATATATATTCATCGTTATGAACCGACGAGAGCCAGTGTTCGGGACTAGGAGGAAAAAAACCTCCCCCCCCTCCCCCACCCAACTGCAACTGCCCGACCAGCTAGCTATAGGTATGTATCAATACTCGTTGATTTTTTTTTTTTTTTTCATCTGGGACTTCAAAAAGAAAAAAGTCGAACTGCTGTGTTTCTTTCTGCGCTGTGCGAGAAAAAGTAGATGGAAAGGGTATGGTGGCAAGTCTTTCTAGTCTAGATATCTATTTATAAAAAAGATATATGCGTTTTCAGAAATAAATTTTGGGGGGGTTTGTGTGGGAAGGTTGTCAAGAATGTAGAAAGGACGGAAGGGTTGGGGGTGGGGGGGGGAACAGTTAGATAGGTTTTCTAAGCTGACTGATATCGAATACATGTGCGTATAAAGAGACAGAATTCTCTATGTGCTGTGATAAGCTTCCTTGCACAATTTATTCATTATATGTATAATTTTTTACGAAATTATTCATCTACTACTTACTTACTCTCACTTCATAGTCCTGCTCCTTCCATTAAAGATTTAGCATGATTTTCCATTTTTTTAAAAGGCCAAGAAAAAGTAGGGTAGAGAATAGGTCGAAGATCGAAACGATTATCATCACAACCATAATTTTCCGAATGAAGGGCCGGGGTTAAAGTAACCTGTTTGTGCCGATTAATAGCATAAAAATAGAAAAACCGCCGAGTTTTCTCATAAATAGCCATTGGTGTCATTTGTAGTGATGATGAATTACCACTACTAGTGTTCTCATTATTACTCCAAATATGTAACAATTTTTCATACATAGCCCAAGGACCACATTTTGTAATTTTCCGTAACCGACCCATGACACCAAGTTCAGCGTAGGTAAGGCCCATTTGATCCTCATCTGTTTGCACGTAATTCTCTGTCGTGGGTTCCAACTCCGCTGTGGGAGTCGCCGAGATGAATCGAGCCAGTATCGGCAATTCAAAATGAGTTTGCGCCCATTTGACGAACAAGATGAGATCGGCTTTATCAATACCACCAATAGGGTTGATATCAGCACTACTGTTATCATATTTGGTATAGTAGCCTCGAAGTTGTTCAGAAAGATTTCCGGATCCGAGGACTAAAAGGCATCCACCGTCGCGACGTTGACGCACTAGAGGCAATAGTTGTGCAAAGAGATATGCTAAGACCATTCGAAGACGAGCTTGAATGTTTTGAAGAGCGTTATTTTCGGCTGGGGTTCCTCCATGTACGGTAAATTTTGGAGTAAGATTTGTAACTAAAGTAAAGAGACTAGTGACTGAGGAAACAACACTATCCATATCAATATCTAAGTGATATGATCCAATAGCATGCGCTAGTTCTTTTGCCCTTTGACGAGTCTCGTGACTGGAGTTGGTAGTTCCGATATAACAAGTATGAAAGATTCGACCACAAATTTCTCTTGCGTCATTGGGGAGCCATACTGAGTCCTCAGGTTCACCAACAATTCTTAGTAGGTCTTTTATCACTTGTTTATTTTGGTCCTTGACAGCTTCCATAACGATTCTACACATGGAAAATATAATTAGAGCTGTAGAGCAAGAGTCCAATCCACCGGATAATGGGAGAAAGTATCCAGCAATACCTTTTGAAGCACCCCCACCACACCTTCGCAAGTAATCCCATAGGAAAATACCTGCACTTAAGGCAATTTCTTCTTCTGGTGTATGATATTTGATTTCAATATCTGGTGAAAGTTTTTTTCTAGGAGACATTTCACTCATGCTTTTATTGGATAATGACATTTCAGCATTAATCCGCGGGTAAGACTGTTCTCGACTACCCTGAAGACTACGACTAATAGAAGTTCGAAAACTTCTGACTTCTTCAAGATCGAGAGTGGCCGTGACTACCTCCACCTCGTCTAATGAGAATTGTTTGCCCATAGCAACTGCTCGCCCATTTATGAAGATACCTGGAGTCCCATCGAAGTAAAGTCTCCCATCACCATCACATCCTTTCTACATGGAGTCAGCGAACAAATTCTATGTTCTACTAACAAAATCATAGATAAAATTTTCATAGAAAAAAATCAGACCTACTTGGTTAGAATATAGATAAATCCCACCCGCTCGCGTACAATGCAGAATGAGATTGATGCGTTGTTTGAGCTTCCGTAACTCGTGATGCTAGTGAAGAATGTGAATAAAGTTCGAAGATAGTCTTAGCTAAAGGACTTACACTCCCACTTGAGTTTGTGAATATCTCAACTCCATTTAATCCCATATGGATACCGGGATTGTCAGGTGTGAAAAGCTCCTCACAGGTCTCAGCTCCAATACAAGTATCAAAAGTACTTAGTACAGCGTCACCAATTGGTACAGTGGTTTGTCCTGTAATTTCTCTGACGCTTCTCTCTAAATAATATTCCTCAACATGCTTTGTTTTGGACCAAGGAGTAAACCAACGTCCTTCTCTGTAATTTCCATCATCGGCAAGCCATAGTTTGGGCTTTATGTAAAGAATTTTACGATTATAAACAACAATACGGCAGTTATAGCGAATGTTGTGGTGTCGGACTGGAGCTCCCAGATCTATGAGGATATCTTGGCAATCATCATGGTCAATGATCCTTGCAAGCATCTCCCATGAATGAAGATATGTATCACCTTCCAAAAAATGGTCTTGACATGAGTCTGAAAAAAATCATAATATTAGTCTCTTTTCAGAATTCAAATTCAAAAGAAATTGTTAAAATTTTTAGAAATAGAGGAAAAAAAAAACCTCCAAACTTACATCCAGTGATCTCAAGCTCGGGACCAATGCGTAAAGAAGCACCAGCTTTCTTAGCTCGTCTTATTGACTCAATGATTCGTTCGGCATTTCCTTCAAAATCTAACGCCCATTGATTCAGAGAACATGTCGCAAGAGTAATATAGGGCGCCATGTAGGAAAGAAAAGAAAGTATTTCCGAGAAACGACCCCAGAAAAGTTGAGAAATACTAGATACTCCTAAGTGAAACAGTCAAAGCCCAAAATCACCTAATTACCTTTGACGTGTAAATGCAGTATACGTCTTAATAAATTGAGGTGACAAAGCCCGCCGAGTCCTCACTCAGTAAACTCTTCGCCCTTAGTAATTATTTCAAGGTTATATTTTTGTATGACATAATTAAACTTCAAATCACAACGTCTAGTTCAAGCTTGTCCACATCCCACTTGCTAATCAGCGCAAGAAAAGTCTTGTAAAAACTGGACCTTGCGAAGGATATCTCCTATTGTAAAATTATTTTGCTATTTAGATCTTGATTTAAATTCTCAAACTCTAGTCGTTTTTTTTTTTTCCGGTATGTGCTGGAACCTCGGGGTAGACAATGGCGTTGTTAGATTAAGAAACTTTCAACTTGCTTGCTATTCGTTTTATATAAGAAAATAGTATCTAGAGCCTATTTTTACAGCAAAGGAGAACTCGACAAAATTTCATGGTCTCTGTTGAAGTGCAACATTAAAATAGAATGATTACTATAGTTGTATGACAGTGCCACAATGAAGACACCACTGGGTGATGTTTAACTACTTCTCTATTTATATTAGAAATCCCCTCAGACCACAGGCATTAAACCTTACATCCTATTGACATCTTACTTAACTTTTAGCTACTTGGTGAAGAATTCCTTGCGACCAGGCTTCTTAAAGTAAAGCTTTGATTGGAGTTAAAATTAATCAGAGCTTCAAAAAAAATAAAAAATAAATTGATCTAACAGAAAATTTTGGATGCTTTTCCAATTGAAATCATGATAAAATTTTGTAGCATATAATGAAAAATTTTAATACATCGAGCTAAAGTCTTATTCCATCTGAAATGGGAAAAAAATTTGTAGCTTCTCTTTGATTGAGCGTGTCATCCTTAGTGCAGGGGCCATGCTAATCTTCTCTGTATCGTTTCAAATTGACCAAATGCCCGTAGGCACGATTGTGTGATATTTATACAATATATACAGTTATTATATCTTAATTTTTCGACAAGCGACCTATCCTACTTCAATTCAACTCCTCTATTTTCACCGATTTGCATTAAAATAATAGTTTTTTTTAATTTCTTAGTGAAATCTTTAAAGTTGAAAATACACGCCTTACTTATGAGACGAATCACAGTAATGGAATAAACCGACAATAAAAAATACATGCATACACCATAGGATATCTTAATATGTAGTTAAGAAACGGACTGAGATATATTAATGCCTTTCCATATGAATTTTTTGCTGGATTAATTATCTAGAAAAGTTTAAAAATGCACCATCTTTTTATTTTCATCAGATTTGAAAAGCCGCATTAATTGTCATCCATTTATTTTATTAAAAATTAATATTTAAAAAATTAAGAAATTTATACAAGTCTTAAAATCAGAATTTGATGGAATTTCTTTTCTCCGCTATGGAAATGAGGAAGTTCATAGTTAATCGTTGCGTTTCAGTTTCTTAGAGTTGTTCTTGTCGTTTGATTTTGCTGTTCCATAATTTACTTTTTTTTAATTTTTGCTAAATGCCCATTTATGCTTAGTCATCCACATCTATGCCCAAATCCGCGCGAATATCGAATATTGAATATTGCTTCTATTTCTCGCTACTAAGGAACATGAAGTCAAATCTATGCCAACACTCAAAATTTTCAAGCGCCCGATAATTCTTCTTTCATTGTAAATCAAGTATGGTAGGGAAATGCTTAAATATTTTTACACAATTGCGCTTGCTTTCAATCTCAAACTATACGTCCTCATGATGATAGGCTGTGTATGATGATACACAGCCTCATTCTTTGTTTCCTACTTTTCATCATCATCGTTAAAAATCTCTGTCCTGAATGCATGATAGAAGGCTTGCCATCCAAACTCATTTTCCGGCTATATTTGCGTATCCTCATCTGACGAAAAATAGACGTCGTCGTCCAAAGGATATGCATCAACCAGCTTGTTTGGGTTAACACTTCTCATGTATGCTCTCTGCTGCTCAGTATCAGGATCGTACATATCTTTGTCTATACCTGCACCTCTCATCAAACCTAGAGTAGTCGTATTGCTTATTGATATAGTAGGTTGTGTTTGATATTTTGTGGTAAGCAAAGAAGCGATTGTGGCTAATTTCACCTCGGCTTCGGTGCTTGTTCTCAGACGTCGACACTTGACAAGACGATTCGCATAGGTAGAATTTTGAAATGGAGCTTTCGGACAAAGATCTGTAGCCTCATTTTCAATTTAAGAAAGATCTCTACGTGTGCTTGAGTTTCCTTCGCCCCAGTTGTGAAGCTTCTTACCTACTCCAAGAGCTCTTTTCGGACGATCTTTTCCCCCCAATTTATGACAAGATAAATAAACTAGTTGCCCAGGCAACTTTCTTACTTCAAGTGTAAGGGTCTTAAATCATAATATTTATTCAACACTATAATCAGAGTCTATGTACAATAGAAGATCTTGAAGTGAAGATCTGAAAGAAGTGAGAAGGAGTTCCCTTATTTATCTACTGAGTAAACTCCTGTCATCACTTGACGAATGAGTGTTAAAAGAAATATCTTTTCATGTCGTCATCCTTACTCCCTTTCCATATTCTAACATTACATAAATCTCAATAAAAATTTAGATGGAAACTAAAAATATGGACGTCTTCGTGAAGCTGTCAGCGTGCCCGTAATTCTCGTTAATATTGCTACAAATAAATGTTGATATGATGTTTCGGCATCTCCGTCAGCTCAGCCTTGAAAGAAGCAACTCTTAATGCAATAGAAATAGGGCCTATGTAACTATCCACAGCATATTCGATTATAGCCCCTCTCCTCCCCCATAGAACGAAAGAGAATCTGGATTTCCTCGAGGTAGTAGGTAATACTTTGCTAAGCCTGCAGCTTTCATATGTTCCGTAAATGGGTTTATTTGTGAACTCCTCTTAATATTTGCTTTTGCGCAATATACCACGCCTTGAAAAACTACTATTACAGCATGTGTCAACGAGCAGATACGCCGTTAATAATTTTTGTAAATCTGATGAGCATAGGCTGGGCTAACTAAATATACATTCATTCCCTTATTATCAAGCTGTCTCACGAATAACCTCACTATTTCGATCCTTCCCCCCACCACAACTTCAAAAACATTCCATATCGATAAGTAATGCTAAAGTAATCAGAAAAATATATATATATATGTATATTTGATTTACTTCTAAAGATACTTATTTTTTTCCCATGAAAGAATTAAGATGTGGTAGCTCGTATACTTTCTGAAATCTAAACTATTCAGGGAGCTATGTGAGTAATAGGAAGATAAGATCCAATTTGCTGACATTAGCCACTTGCAGGCAGCTAGTTAGTAATCAAATCCACAAATCGATATATGAAAGGTCTAGTAAGGGTCAGATCGACTTTTGCTACGCCCAGGCACTAATTTAGGTTTGCATAACGGAAAGAAGTCCTTGGGTGAAGATACTAAGGAAAATATTTATTTCAATTGTATAATTCTGTCATATTGGTATAATTATTCTTTTTAAACTTAAAATATATATCCGCATTAGTGTAGGGGTTAACATACTCCGCTTTCATCTCGATTTGATCCGGAGAGCCCCGGGTTCGATTCCCGGATGCGGAATATCCTATTTCTTTTTAGTTTAAATTTCTTCGTGTAAAGATCAAAGCAATAAAGCAGTTTATTGCACAGAAAAAAATTTGACTTTCTAAAACAATTGATTCCCTCTTTCTTATGAAAAATTTTCAAAAAGTGAGTGGGTGTTCCAAAAATTTAGGGTTAGGCCAAGGAGGGGGAAGAAAATGGCGGTGTCTCACTTCATAAATAAATTGAATAAACTAGAAATTTACGTTTCTTGGTTTAAAGATGAAATATTTGGAAATTGTCAGGAAGAAAAAACAAAAGAATAGTACATTTTTGCCCTGATATATTTTCATTTAAAAAAAGGTAATCATTTCTTTGCGTAATACATTATTCATCCTGAAGATGTTATGAACCTTTTTAATTTTGGATTCTAGGTAACTAACTGCGTATCTCTTATAGCTATATGTGTGTTCCCAGCTCCTTGTCCATATCTTACTTGAACAAAACACAAAATACATGGGAAACGCGCATTTAAAGGAAGTTTGCTAGTACCGCCCTCTAATCAAAGAGTCATATGTGATGAGTGCCTGAATGCTCTGGATAAAATACAAGCTCTGCCGAACATGAAAGCTATGAGTCGGATTGAAACTAATTCATTAACAATTTCTAGTCCATAATTTCTTTTTCTCTTTTTTGTCTCCCAATAACTATTTTTTAGGTTACTCAAAACCACTATATATATCTCTCTTTCTCTATCGCCTTCATCTTGGCGTTCCTAAAAATATTTACAAAACCAAATTTTTTTAATCCAACGAAGTCTGTTTTCCCCACTGTCGATGAAAAAAGCGCAGAGCAAAAAATTAAAATTATTGAAGTACGAGATCTTGCACCATGACCCATGAATCAAAACTCCCCTTAAAAAAGAACCTTGAAAGATACGTTATACATGAATAAACAATACAGAGGTATCAAGCTAAGACAAAAGCTTTGGTGGTATATAACCTGATTGAACGTAAATTAAACTTGTACAGTGAAATCTCTGTCGAACATTGGAAGGAGAAAAAACAAAAGATGCAACCCTTAAAACACTCATAGTGCACTAATAATTGCTGCAAGAATCAAAGATACCGGTAAGTAGCGTGCAAAAATTGATATAGTTCTCGAGGGATTTCCGATGCCGTAAAGTAACTTTGGTGTCCCTACTGCGGTTATGTTCTCATCCAGACTACAAACAGCTTCACAGAGTTCTGGTTCTCTCCTATTTAGACGTCCAAATGGTGACTCGAGGTTTGTATCACGCTTCGTATTGTGTTGGGGTCCACTCGTATTATAAGCAATTTCTATCCATTGAACGTTCATGTAGCTGATTGGCCTACACTCATATTGCCAGTCCATAGACCTCCGTCACTCCACATATTCATAATCAATCCGGCTGGATCTTTTGGTGTTTGAAAACTAATATTTGCTACGGGTACATCATTGACATACCAACTGGTCTGGCCAGGCATCCAGTCCATTCGCCACACATTCCATTGGGAGTAATCGTTTGTCTTGGGAACTGAAGTGTTTTTACTGGCCTGTTGAAGTTCGCGACCTTGATCATCAAAGCTTGGTTGGTTTGTGAATTGAACATAGTTAACAGGAGCTCCAGTTAGAATTTCAATATCGGCTTCTTGTACCGTTGTAGGATCAGAGCCAGGAGGAAGATAAGTGAAAAATCCAGCACAAGCACCTGGATCACCTCGAATACGTGCCATATATCTCACAGAGAGGAAGAGCATATTGCTTGTAACCGTGTCAATCTCCGATGTTGACTGGAAATCAGGTGCACGAGCTGTCCGTAAAGTCATCCATGTCTGTTTGGGATCTGAGGGGGATTTCTCTACTTCCGTTAGAAGACAGATTACCAAAAAAATTTAGAAAGTTAAACTAACCAATATATACATTATTAGGAGAGTTAATCATAAGCAATGTAGCACTGGTCTCATTCATGGAGTCGGTGTTGTTCCAATGTTGAATATACCAGTTTTTGGTCCATGAGTCCGACTTGAAAAAGTTATTGGTCACTGAAGCTTCTGTCGTATCTTTCGTTGTAGTAAGAAGCTTTGGAACATCACCAGTTGATATCTTTCGGAAATCCTGAAACATGTGGTTGGTAAAGTAACCAGCAGACGGGCCTGTTGTACGAAAGCAGTCGCATTTCTTGCCATTATCTTTCACCGCAGCGGTCGTGAAAGATATAACCAAGCACAGGAACAGAGCAACAATTGCAGGATACCTCATGACTGAAGTTCCTTGCTCGGCTCAAGGCTTATTTAGAATAGAAGTAGAAAAGACAAAAAGAGCGTGAAGTTGATCCAGTTGTGATCGTGATAATGGTGGAGATGGTGGTTGTGCAACAGGAAGAAATAGACACAAGCAAACGCGTTAGACGTGCACTAGTGAAGAAGGGGGTGAGGATAGAAGAGGAGATATCGAAGGCTTTTAGGAGCGGCGGGGGGGGTGAGGAAGGTGGCGTGGAGGAGTAAGAAGGAAGGAAGGGGGGAAGGAGGAGGTGTGAGGTGTGTGAGGAATAAAATAGAGGGAAAAGGTGATAGAATGTAACTGTATAGCGGCCGTGGATAAATAGACAGGAGTAAAGGACAGATGGATGAATATCAGCAGCAGCAGCAGCAGGAGTAGCAGTAGCAGTAAGGTGAGAAGAGAGGAGAAAGGCTGATGGTAGAAGAGAGAGAGAGAGTGAGAGAGTGTTACCAGGGTTGCTTGCTTGCCTTGCTAGTCTCGCTGCTGCCGAAAACAACTTCTTCCACTACTAATACTGCTACGGGGCATTCAGTTGTTAGTTAGTGACTTTGTACTTGCTTTCTCGCTCTCTTGACAGATAGGCCCGGCAGGCAACGAACAGACAGATGGACAGCAGGAGGAGGGAGAAGTAGATGCAAGTTCGTCAGGACCGACCAACCACTCGCCCGCCAGACATTTTATTTGTGTGAAGAGAAAGCAGCATCTCAACAGCAGCAGCAGCAGCTTAGCTCGCTTGCTCAATGGTGGTGTCTGAAGTTGGTGTCCAGCTCATGGAGGGCACATGATGAAGAAGATGATCGACCAACTAGAAAGTCGACAGGGGCTCGCAGACAAAATCAATACTCACGAATGGACGGACCATCCATCGCTTAACGAGCCTCGCTTGCTGCAGGTCGGATCTTCGCCATCTCCACTTTTATTGGGTCCAGTGCTTCTAAAAACTATCCCTGTCGATTCGGGTGGAGAAAAGGGATAGAGATAATTGGCTACAACAGGGATGAACAATTCACGCTAAGCTGCTTCGGCGTATAGCTAGCCAGCGGCGATGGAAGTAAAAATAGAAGGCTGGACTTTGCGCTTACAGTGGGGAAGTGGGGCTGTTCTACTACTGTCTTTTGGCTTAGGAACTGGCTGGCTGTAATGCCATTGAGACGGGAGAGACGCTGATGCTTTGGAAGCAACGGCGGCAGCAGCAGTAGCAGCATCGTCCAGCTGATGGCTGGCTACTTCTCTCTGCAGCAGACAGGTTTGTAGCATGCATACATGCATGTATGCTTTCTTTCTTTCTTTCATTCTACTCATGGGATGATGTTGTCCGTCGATCTCAATAAAAATAGAAGACTTGACAGATGCAGGGATACTCCCTGCTTAGAGCGTCGATTGATTTAGCTCTGCGCCCTAAACATAGATTGGATTTGTTTAATGCACGTGCCATCACCCTTGGTCATAGCTTCGGCTTCCATTCACGGGACCTGCATATGACTAGACTAGTAGCTACTGCTGAGTATATAAACCGTCCCAGCTTTTGACCTAAATCTCATTTACAGTCGTTGATCACACTGAGACTGTCACTTACGGAGCTTGGCGAGGCGCTCCTAACTATACTCGCTGCCAGGTTCGACTGAGCACGCGTCTCTCTCAGAGGAACGCGTTCTTGGAAGCGCAGCTCAGCATAGCAAAGTACTATTTCACACAATTCCACAATAATGTCTCACATACATTGACAGAAGGGGAAGAATGAATCTACCATCACATGTTTATCTCACCGAGTACATACATGATCCTTCGGGCGAGAGGCCAACTAATAATGTAGGAATAGAGGTGTGTATATAGTAGTAGGCACGCGTGTCTGTATGATTCCAGCGATCATGGACGAAGCGGCAGTCCAAGCCCTAAAGCGGGGCGATATTTGCCGTAGATCGTGAAGTGGATAATTTCAGCTAGCGAGCGCATTGACCAATCAGCTCGCCCGCCCGCCCGACAGTCTGTCTGCTGTTGATGGTGGTGGCTCAATGGCTTTCCCATCTTTTATTGAATGCGCCACTGAATAAATATCCATCCGTATTTGAAATCAGCCTATTTCTCGAGAAAATTATGAAACCCATGCACGAAGATAATGTAGACCCGCTAAAGACATTCAGGCTTATGGCTGTCTAGTAGGAAGCGGAGTCACTGCAAAGTTGAACATACTACAGAATCTGTGAAATCGAAAGCTTAATATTGCCATGACAGATCTAGATCAGTCAAAGAGACCGAACGACTAATAGATAGAGGCTAGAAGTACAGTCGGGGTAGGTTTCAAGCTGTAACGCATTATACCTCTGAGAAAACGTAAATACAGACAGCCAGCCATTCAACATCCCCCTATACAAATGCGGTAACAGAGCCACTTACAGTTTATAGTGTTGTTGCATGGCTATAACAGAAGCTTTTCTCGAAATGGATTGAGCATATTTTCCAGAGAAAGGGGTGAAGGGAGAAATTTTACTTTTCTTTCCAGCAGCAACGAACTCTCGCATGCATCGACGAAAATCTTATCTCTCTCGCTAATGTTCAAAATGTGGACTACCCATAACCACGACTGTTTTGCTGCTTAGGTTGGTGCATGAATGGTTATTACACTATTTATTAACAGGCTTATCCCCATTCCCTACGAAAATCCGTCCAAAGTTAGCTAGCTGGCTGGCTGACTGGGTAGGATATGTATGTCGAACCAAAGAAAGGGAGGAAGGCTTATTGTGTTGATCGGAAAACAACCGGGGTTAAGGGACTATCAAGTCAAGATGGAGTTTGAGGCGTTGCATAAATAGGAGCAAGATATGATAGTCTTAATACGAGCTGCTTCATAATTGGATGAATAGTCTCTTTTTTCTTTATATACTATCTCAAGCCGTAAAATTGGTGAAAAAGCATAATTTTTACCCTGCAATTCTGTTCCAAAAATATACAGGGATTAAAGCTGCGATAGACAGGGCTATTTTCGCGCTAAATTACCATTTAGAGTGCACTATTAGTTCCGAACTTCCCTTTTTCTCGCACCATGCATATTTTAGCGTATTTACCTGTCTTACTAAGGTTTGTATACTCTAATGCATAATTTAACATACAGTTTCTCCCCTCCGATACGATGTAGTTTCGCACCTACGTAAAATTAACAGGTAGTGTTATTATAAAAAAATTATTATGTTCCCCAACCCCTCACTTTTTTTTTTAGCGATGTACACATAGCAAAATTAGAGATACGTCCTTTACGTGTGTCTTTCATAATCATTGCCCTTAATACTTACTTTCAAAAACATCCACATCAATTCGGGTTGAATTCGTAGGGATCATTTCATGCTAAATTGCTGCTGTGCTATCTTTAAGTGATACCGAGAATTCATGCCTGCATGTTTTTGGCCGAATGTAACGTCAAGAAAAAGAAACGGACAACTTACCGCGATTTTTTTTATTTTACGAGGATTTTCTAAATATCGTTCATCTAATCAATCTATTTTAGGAATAGCTCAACAATTAATTACATTTCTTATTTCAACGTCGGTCTTCTAAAATGAGAAGACCGGTATAAATTACACCTTCCCATTTTCTCATCATTTGTTCCTCACTAATTTGATATTGTAAATAATGTTCAGCTAATTATCATGAAAATGATGATGTTTTCTAGATCTGCTTGGTTGGAGTTTCTCAGGTTTTGTGATCTTACTTACTATTCACGCAATGTTAAGCTCTTTGAGTTGTATCTAAGTATATAATTCATTTTTTTCCTTCCTCCCTATTATTTATCTATGAAATATATTATTATACGATTACGAATAAAAATATGATTAGTAATCGTTGTCGCAGATAGGGAAATGTATGATTAAATGCCCTGCTTCCTCCACTTGCATAATTCTGGGACGCCTGGATCTTAATTGGTCTTCAAAATTTTTGAACCAATTAAAGATCCAGTTGTCCCAGAATTGTGCAAAGTGGGGGGAAGGGCAGGGCATTTAATTTTCTTGAGGTGGGCAAATAACATTTCCCTATATAAGACCACGTAATTAGTATCCCCATTGATATGGCCGTAATAGTGTCAATATATGCACTCACTCACTATATTGCAGTCGTGATGATTGGACAACCTGGAATTAGTCCAAGACGGAGATGAATCTTGACTTTCCTCAAAAGAGTTTAATTGAACGGTTTTCAGAAAATGCATCCAACGGTATTAAGACTATATGCCTAATTTCATCTACTCACTTGTTGCACAACTTAGAATTTTCAGATTATTTTATATTGAATCATGCGACTTTATGCAAAGTACATCCATCACCTTTAAAAAAAACATTTATAATCGAGTCAAAAATAAAGACTATTTGTGGCTTCAAGCCTTCAATAGTAAGCTTTGATATTTGATTTATTCAATCCATGACTAGTGTTTTTGTGAAGAAGAAAAAAAAAAATCGGAAAACTTTTTTACAGTAATATCGAGTTTTAGAACGACTTACATCAAGACAACCAAAACGAGAATTAACTCCTTAAAATCCTGCCCACGAGATGTAGAAAATGAACGAAGTTTTAGTTTTAAGTTTTTATTCGGTTTCTTACAATTCGATTTGAGCCATAAATTATTTATTGGTGATCGTTGCGTTTGGGAAGATAATAGAGGTGAAAGAAAGAATTTGGCGGTCAGTTGCGTTTTGTGAGATAAAAAATAATAAGATAGTTTTTCAAATTATAAGAGGAATTAATTCGAATAAAATGATCATGGCAAAATAACGATGGAAAGTCTAAAGGAGTAGGAATTCTGAATATTTCCGAGGTGTTTTTTAATTTTTACTGCCTGCGGGGAACTTAGCGTAGTATGTAATTGTAGTTTGAATCGGGTACAAAAAATTCATAAAGAGACTCTTGAGGACCCTTAATATGTGAACAACTTAAAAGAACAGGAGTTTCAGGCCATCCATCCTACATCAACCCTCAAAATGTATGGACCTTAACGGGTAAGTAGTAAAAAAAACTCACATGACCTCTAAGCATCCCTAAGCCATTGATTCAAACCCGTTCGCAGTATCTAAGCTCTGCGAGATTCTCATTAGATGCGAAAAAACCAATCCCTACTTTTTCTTATTCATTTCTATTTAACAGAATTTAGATTTCTTTTAAATAAAGTCATAGAATGGAATCTTCGAAGTAATGTTCCAACAGTGGCTCCCGACGCGTCCTCGATGAAATCCCTGTAAACAAATGAGGCAAGCTGATGAAAACTTGAACGAGGAATTCAACAAGCAATAAAATCCATATTAGATATTAAGTTCGTGTTTAGTGTGGATGAATTGCCGGTTTTCTTCTGGACTAAGACTAGAAAGATAGGAGAATGGCATATTCGATAAATCTGAAATCAGTAAGGCTATATATAGACCTATTGGCTAAGCTTAGATGGCAAAACGGTGGCTTTCAATTCAGAAAACGATAAATCAACCCATAATGCCCTACCAGCTCGCTCTATTGCGCCCAAGATAAAGCAATTCTTACCCGAAATATGTCCCAGAAAAGGCGCGATAGAGGCCAAATGAAGCGCTTTCTTTGCGGCAAGAGGCTTACTCTAAAGCCATCGTTTGATGACCGGAAGCTCACTTTGATAATGAGTTATTACTACCTTAGTCTTGATGCAGATAAAATCAATTTATTTCCGCAAGCCTGCTCCTAAAGGAAAAGCCCAAAGATTACATGCAACTTGAATTTTCTGTGAATACATATATATCATGGACTAGTATCTTACATTAATGCTTCCTTATATAAGCTGGCGCACACGGCCGAGGAATTAGTATTCGACGCCACATATGGCACAAATAGAGCTGAATGTGAATTATTTGCTGTGCTTGCGGACTTTGACGGAACTGGGGTTCCGCTGGCTTATTTATTAAACCATGATACAATTTGTTATCAATGATTTTTGGCACCAATATTTAGTTATTTAATAAATAGAGTTTATTTTAGCTGTTGACTACTTTTATTATTTAAATCTATTGTCAACTTTTGGAGGAATTATCGTGAAAATGTGTTACTTACTGTAATCAACGTAATTAAACTTCCTTACCTCAACATGAAGCAAATTAATATTGAGTGATGGATGTGACTCCAAACTTGTTTAAACATTTTTAGTGTATTACATTACAATTGATCCTTCTGGATCTTCAATGATCTTCAATTCATTCAAGTACCATTAGTCAAGTGATATTTTTAATTTTTCTCTGACTTCATTTTTTTTTTCCGACAGCATTTGATGTGACTAATGATCATGTGACAGTTTTCTTTTCACTACCCGTTAAGGTGAGTATTCAAAATGCATAACTCACCACTCCTAATAATGGGCTTGGATCTCACATTTCTTTTCAAAAAGAAAAGATTCTCTCATGCAACTTCAAATTTGACTGCAAGAGATAAACGCGAATAGAAGCTTTTCTAACTGAATCCGTTATTAATCGTATGCATTACTCTTTAGTCACTTTTCAACAAAAAGCAACTGTCTTACAGAAAACGGGCAACTTTGAGTTTAAAAGTTTCTTATGCTAATTAAAACAATTAACGCCTAACTGTTTTCACGCAGCTTTTCAAAATTAGGAGTTTATTAAATGTATACACCAGTTACATCCGACGGATATGAAAAGTACTTCGGAAATGTTGCTTGGAGTTTTGATACTGAACCGATACTTATCAGAATCCGCATGAGTGACTAAGAGTATTGAGAGACTAGGTGTTGAGTATCTCTTGAAAAATAGTTTCTTAAAGCACGAACGAGGATGGTGCAGTAATATGCTCCCGGCTTTATAGAGACCAAAGTGTTTTCACAATAATATGATTCCAATTATCTGTGAAAATTTCTCCCTTGGAAAAGGATTCTCAGGCATCAATCACACAGAGGTAGGAGAAGAACTTGACATATGGGACCTTGATATAGTTATTTGGAAAATGGTTGATTTTTCCTATTCCACGTCCATCCATTATTTTTTTTGGGGGGGCGGGGGGTTGGATAATGTTGCGGTATGCCATCCGGGCTGTTATTATAATTAGAGTCTGGGTAGCCTTGACACCTATCCCACTTGAGACGGACGATCACTGGATCAAATCCAGTAGACCCTACCTGTGGTAGTGAAATGTTTGCATTGATAGAGGTACACTTGAATAACCAAAGGTTTTTTAAGAGTTTTTCCTGTGGTGAATATTCACGAAAGAGAAAGTAAAGGAGGTAGCTTCATTTCTCTGAGAGGTATTCGCAAATGCTGTTTGAGTCTGAGTGTCCAATTAACCTAAATCACGTATTCATGATCTCATGTCCTTGATAGTCTTAGACTCCAAAAGGACAAGTAAAACAAAAAAGAAAAAAATTGTTTTGTCTGGAATTGCCTGATAGCAATCCAGCGAAACGAGATTGATGCCAGTGGCTATAAAAGTGTGCAAGCTGAATATGTCGTATGTAAGTTGTCAAATGTTGTAAGTCTGTCCAGGCATCTCAAAGTAACTAGGAAGCAAATGGCATTCGCCACTTGACCTCTAGTTACTTTATGACGATACATATACGTTTGCCGAGTGGCGCGCACATAGACAAGCCCCCAGACTTGTACATATGCTTGGCGTGAGACGTCTTGACCTAACTAGGCTAGAGGAAGTGGAGAATGTTTTTTATATAAGGATCCAAACGATTTCATATCTAATCTTAACTTCTCTTTAGACTTAACATATCTTTTCATCATCTTAATTATATATCGTTTTACAAATCTATGAACAATCGTGATGTAAAAAAGAGTGTTTTGAGTTCCAACAACGAAAACTTATCTGGAGACGGCATTCATTGCCACACATGCCCTGAGTAATGGGAGTCTTGTAAGTTTGAATTTGTTTTAATTTTTTCCTCACAATAATCATTTATCTGATTTAATTAACCATGATTGATTGTTGGAGCAAATTTGGATAATGAATCGAATATTATGATACCCAGGCTGCTAATAGATTTCATTTTACCATGATACATCCCAAGCGGTACAGGGCACATCATATTGAGTCTTAACCTTCTATCTGCGTGCGCATAATCATACTAAATTGCGATAACAAGTTGCTAGCATCTTATTCTCTCATCCCATTTTATCACTTCGATCACAGTCTTCCCTTGCGTATATCTTGCTTTTACATGACCCACCTCTAACTGAAAACAATAGTAGTTTACGACATTAACTAAGCCTATTGAAGCCCACAAAATCTTCCGCAAAATATCTATCATACGCTTTAACGCAATTTACTCAGATTCACACGAGGCTATTGAAGTTACAAAAAAATATGGAAATAAATCCTCATTTTATTCTACATCAGAGCCCGGGGATAGACTTCCCGAAATTTAATTTACGAAAAACGCTCTAAGCGAGCTAAATCATCGAAATAGACAGCTGAAGACCTTCAGACTCCATCAATATTCCAACCTAGACAAGCGTAAGTGGTTCACTTTTTAAATATACAAATCTGACATGCTTTAGTATCCAGAGCCTGATGAATATGCGATGGAGACCATTGAGCCAAGCCAGTCTAGTTGGCGAACAAAGCAGTCATGTATGGATAATAACAGAGCCTTATGATATTAATTTCGTGAAGATGCTTCAAGCTCACGGGATCTATGGTTACCCTTACGATAACCTTAACAATAACTCCTCAATTTGAAGAAAATGATAGGAAGTGCAAACGAACTTCGGGCATCGGTAACATCTGTCACAATTCCAAGTAGTGTATTCGAGACATACCAATCATGCTAGTTGCAAATAAAGAAAGTGAAGTAGTAAAGCAACTTATCCCTATTATTGAGTGTAGAATACGTTTCGAAAACTATGGTTATCTGAACACTACCTTTTCGAACCTTGAACAGTTCACAGATGAAAAAAAATCCGAGAGTACCTTGATGGTAAGGTAGCTCAAACGCCTCAGAAAACGAACCCTATAGCACCAAACATTTTCCTTGAGTTGAAGGGTCCGGAAGGTTACCAAAAAGTAGTAGATCTTTAAGCTCGGTACTATGAAGCGTTGGGGGAGAGGGGCCAAGTTGCCCTGAGATCGTGGGGTTTGATTATCTAGTCCTAGATGGCATGGCGCACACCATTGCTTGTACTTTCGCTATTGGTACTTTTAAATTTTACGTGAATCATGCTGCGAGATCCTCAGATTTCAGCTGTCGTATTGAGTATTTCATGCATTTGAAATTTTTAGTATCGAATTATCCGCATCAAAGCTTAGGAATGCCATAGCTGCTTATCAAAACTTGCAGGACTAAGCAGAGGAGAAAAGAAACGAAGCAATTGAGTTAGCTACTTAAAGGTTCGGGAAATCAAAATATTAAAGGACTAAATAAACCCAACTCCTCCTTTATCAAATACTAATGGACCAAGTCGAGAGTAATTTTTAAATCATTTAGAGAATGCCTAAAACCAAATTATTTTAAAAAGAGTCACAAATTAGCTAATTGTCTAAATGAGAAAACCTCAAGTCAGGAAGATCGGGATCGTCTGGATATTATTGCTAATTTATGAAAAATGGTTTTCTGATGTTAGCTCTGAGGTTTAGACTCTGTACAATACCTTGAATGTAGATGAGTAAGATTCGGAAAACTGGTTTCCCAAAGGTGAATTTTCTTTCCTCTAGAGGAACATTGGAAGGAAGAGTTGCTGGTTGGTGAAGGAAGTGACCAGAATTTTTGCAGAGATGATTAGTTGGGAAACCATGAGACTGTTAAATGTACTAATGCAGTATAGCTAGCAAGGTATTCTCGTTATCCACTTCTGATGCTCTTCGGTTATTTATTCGTAAGTCTAAATTTGGCTAAAAAAGCCTTAAAATATTTAAATCAAATCACAAAAAATTACAAAATCCTTCACAAAAACAAAACTCGCCAACCCGTACTACGCCGTTCTTACAGATTTCTTGAGCGACCCTATCTGAAAAAAAGAACGACAAATAAAATTTAAACGTTAATAAAACTAGGGAATTACTCGGGGGCTCATGTAAACTTAAGCGAGAGGACACCCTTGTCCCTCAGGCCACAGCTATAGGGGCGCGTTTGAGACGCGGGGGATAAGGAATGGGAAACGATGAGCAACGCAGGATAGACGATGATAGAAGATGAAAAATACCTGATAATCAAGGGATGTCGAGCAAGGCATAAATGACAAACACAATTATAGTAAAATGAGAGTTCATGTTGAGAGAATAAAATAGAACTTGTAGGCATACAAATCGCAAATAAGTATTTGTGATAGATCTCTCTTTTTCTCCTCAGATAAAAAATTAAATATCATCTTTTATTTAAATTTTTATTGCTTTCTTACGAGATCTGCATTTGAAAATCTACATTCAAAGTCTAATAACTATTCTATTCAGCTCAGCTTATCTTCAAGTGTACAAATTATCTTCTGATTTTTGATATATATGACTGACCTTTGCACTTTCAGTAAATCAAGCTTCGACTATCGAAATGTCTACCACATCTACCGCCTTCAATTCACAAGAAATACCTGCTGAATCTATTTTTGTAGATCTTAAGGGGGTTTTTGGACCAAGTAGAATCTTTGGTTCTAGAGATGAAGGGGTAAACGAAGCAAAGACTTTGGCGCTTCAGAATGGGTTTGTTATCGTACAGTGACACTTCCAGAAAGTCGCTAGAGTAGTACTGCGTTGTGCCCAAGGAGAGGAAGGCCCGGCCTTCACGTGGCGAAGCTCGTCAAACAAAGATACGCCGTGATAACTGCGAATTCGTACTTCTTCTTATGAGTTACCGAAATTGAAATAACTATTACTGGCAATTTTTTCCCAAAAAAGTGACCTATAAGCATCAAATCGGTCAAGAGAATGCGATAAGAGGTTTATACGAGGCACGGAAGTTTAGCGAAGCGCAGTAAAAAATGGTTGAAGTCATGTTTCTTGCCGGGTGTTTTTTTCCAGATAAATCTATAGGGTCATTCGAACCTGCACATTTAAGCAACCCGTTACAAACAAATATGTTTCTTAGGGACATGTTGGTAGCAATCGAAGATATTTTTAATACCATGAACCGGCTCAAACTCACTCCAGCGATTGAATGGTAAAATATTCGAACACAGGCTATAATTAATGAGCTTGATACCTGCGAGAGCTGGATGTATAGAATGCAAGTCGATGACGATGGACACCTATCACATTTGTTAATTGTACATAGGCTAGGATTAATTTTTTTGCAAAGGCTTCCGGAGATTCTTATTATGGATTGTACATATAACACGAATCAATGTCAGATGCCATTATTCAGTTGCGTGGGTGTAACTAACACTAATCCGTCATTTGAGGTTGCTATGAGCTTTATTTCGGGCAAAACTCAAGAAAATTATGCCTGAGTTTTGATTAATCTTGCTACCCTATGTATAGAGCACCAAATTCAACGGCTACAGGTGGTAATAACAGATTACGAGACTGCTCTCATGAACAAATTACAATACATAACCTTCTTTGAGTCATCGTATAATATGTTACGTATCTGGTATACCAACATGAACATTCTGAAGAGCTGTAAGAAAAGCCTAAGCAAGGTTCAGTGTGACACCTTCCTTGGACGGATAAACACAGTTTAGCACATGAAGGTTGAGTCTGACTTTGAAGCCGCCTAGCAGGAGTTTAAATCCCCTCTTCCATCTTTACTAGAGGGTTTATGTGAATCTATTGATGCTGTTGATTAAAGGCAAGTAACTTGGTGTGGTTTTTTTATACATATCTTATCCTGACGTGTATTATTTAGCATGAGAGATAATAATATTCTTTTCAATATGCCACCTGCATAGAAATGTAGGAACATTGGGCCATACATTTTTAATTGCCTAAAAGAGACCAAAATCACCATCTATTATTGTAAGACGGGGGCTCATTCATTCTCCACTAAAAAATGTAGAGACTCATTTTATGGTCTTCACTACAAAGTCGTATTGGAAAGTAAAGGCGAATGAAAATGTATTTTCATTCGAATTAAAGCCTACAACGTGCTTCAGGTACAAATTGTACATATTAGTTTTGAAAACATCGTCTGTAATCAGTACATCTTTATTTTTAAAGCCATATTCGAGATATTTTGGTTCGATACTTGAAAACGTGGCCAAATCTTTGCAAGTTCGACAACATGCGAGGACATTACTTTTGTGACTGTATAATTAGCATTTACCCAAGCTAACTTCTTTTGGGGTTGAGGGGTCTGAATATTTTTCAGATCAAGCCAAACCTTTTCTCCTGCCTTGAAAAGCGGCGCGGGGTCTCGGAAGCGATTTGCCTGGTTCTCCATTTGTTGTTGTGTAGTAGCCACGGCGGCAGCTGCAAACTCTTGACCTTAACGTAAACGATCTAAAAACTTTGTTTCTAGTTTTGATTGGTTTGACCTTGTTGAATTCAGTAGATTGTTACATTGCTGTACTGGTTTCAAATGATACCCATGAGTTTAAAAAAAAGGGCTCATTCCCGAGGATGAGTTATTTGTGTTATTTATTGCAAGTTGTGCTGAGGGTAATAGTAAAGGCCAATCAAAATGAGCAAAAGAAATAAACGATCTTAGGTATGTTAGTACCTCTTGATTCATTCGTTCTGTGGAGCCATCTGTCTCAGGGTGAAATGCCGTAGAGAGCCGCTGCTCAATACCAGCCTGTGTACAAAGTTCTCTCCAAAAATATCCTACCCGATTCGATCCTCTATCCGATTTCAGCGCTTTAGGAAATCTAAGGAATCTATAATGACATTGAATGAATCGATTTGCGCACTCTTCTGCTTTCATAGAAGTCATAGCTTCCAGTGTGACACTTTTTAGTAAACGGTCTGTTATTACCATTAGAAATTTAGGGTCTTCTTTGCTCTTGGCCGGTAAATCTGTCATAAAATCTATAGATAATTCACTGTGAAATCTCTCCGGGACCGGAAATGTAAGTAAAAACCCTTTTCTCCTGGATCTCCAGACATTAGATCGGCCACATACGTCACAATTTCGACAAAACTGTCGTACTATCTGAGACATTCTTGGCCAAAAGAAGGAACGAGACAAAATCGCGAGCGTATTATTTCGTCCTCGATGGCCAGTTAAATGAGAGTCATGTATCTTTATGTATCAATGCTGTGCGCAAAGATTCAAAATCCTGGATCCATAATCTTGAGCGGAAGCAAAGTACACTTCGATAGTCCAAATTGACATTCACTTACCGATACTTTCAGATTAAATGCATTGGGAAAAGATGTTTCACCATTCTAAAGTGTTTTGTATATTTCCAAAAACATAGTATCCTCAGACACGGCCGTATTCCACAGGGATCTCAATTTACTATCTTCAAAAAGGGTACTACCCTCTGGGATAACTTGAGTAGAATTGATGTCAGATTCTGTGGTAAAAACTTCTATTGGCGGTGGAGGTATTATCCAATCATCGTGTATCAATTTGAGCTCTCTTTTCTTAATTCTGGAGTCATTGGCGTCTTTATGTGCATCTTGCTCTCGCCGCGACAGAGCATCCGGGCGGGCTGACTTATGCCCAGCACGAAACTCCATCCTAAAGTTGAACTGTGAGAGTATTTATGCCCAACGGACTTGACGTTCGACTAGTTTGCGCAATGTCATAAAATATTCCAAGTTTTGTGGTCTGTTAAAATGATAAATTGTTTTTGCAAACCTATCAATTCCCCTCTCCATTCATTAAGACACCGAATGATAGACAAAAGTTCTTTATCATGGATATCGTAATTGCATTCAGTCGGGGTTAGCTGTTTGGAATAGTATGCTACAGAACGCAAGCGGCCTGTTGTATCTATTTGCGAAAGACTGCCTGTGGCCCAGCCTGACGCGTCTGTTTCTAACACGGTCGGTCGCTCTTCATTCCACATTGCCAAGACAGGTCTAGTCGTAGAAAGATTTTTAAGTTTATTAGATGCTTGTTGATGATCTGACATCCAAGTAAATGGCGCGTTCTTAAGTGTAAGTTGTTGTAATGGGGCGGCTAGCCTTGCAAAGTTGTTTATAAAGTGGCGATAAAAGTTCGCAAATCCTAGAAACTGTCGAACTCCTTTAACATTTGTAGGCGAAGTCCAAGAAGTTATTGCCTTGATTTTCAACTGATCAACTTTAATATCATTTTCAGCTTGAATGACGAAGCCCAAATATAACATTTCTTTTGTGACAAATTCACACTTCTTTCTGTTTAATTTCAATTCTGATTTATTCAGTCTCTCTAGGACTCGAATCACTTCAGACCAGTGGTCCTCTATATCTCCATAAGAAAAAATTACCACACCATCAAGATAAGCTGCGCAAACATCGCCAAGTAAATCACCTAGAACACTGTTTATCCATCTCTAAAGCAGGCGCGCCGGTTAGCCCAAAAAGAGTCACTAACCATTCATAAGACGCATACCGTGTTCTGAAAGCCGTCTTCCACTCGTCTCCTTCCACGATTCTGAGTTTGTGAAAGCCAGCACGGACATCAACTTTGGAAATCCATGTTGCCTTAGCCAAGATTCTTAATGTTTCGTTGACCAAAGGTAGAAGGTATCGATCTCGTTTTGTAATTGCATTAAGACCCCGATAGTCTTCACAAAATCGGAGAACACCACTAGATTTTTGAACAAAAAGTACTGGTGCACCGCCGGAGGAATTACTTGGCCGAATCCAATTCTTTGACAATAAATCCGTTAGAGTGTGCCTTAAAACTAATAGCTCATCCTGAGACATTCTATACAATGGCCCCCACGGGACTTCTTTTTCTTTACCTGTTTCGTCTGTAAGCAGAACTATTTTTGTGTCCACACCTGTACGATAGAGGGGGGGGGGCAACGATTCTAATGCTTTCGCAATATCAGTTGTAGACGCAGCCCCTAATAAAAAATTGTTTGAGACTTTAAGTTGGGGTAACTGATCGCTTTCTTTAATTTTTATCTTATCATTCTTGTTTTTAAATAGTAAAACTTTTGCCTAGAATTACCGAGTAGGCTAATTTTGGGACTATGTATCCATAGATAGTTTGTTTTATGCCTTCTACAGTCATAATAATACACGTAATTTTCGTTATATACTCGGTGGTATTTCCATTTGCAAGGTGTTGTTCACGGGGTTTAATATCTTTTGTCAGGAAGTTATTATTGAGCACAAGGTCAGCGTCAAAGACAGAGTAACACAGACACCCAGTACCAACTAAAGCACTGACTTAAATATTATCATTCAGTAGACAGTCAATCAGAAATGGTGTGCTGTGCATATTTTTAAAATTTGTTCTCAAGCTACTATCTAAATTAAAACCTTTTTTCTCACCCCTGAACGTGTCTTTGCTCAGGAGTCTTCTTTTCCCTCAAGATCTTCTAGGTCCTCCACACCTACTAGCAACGTTGCATTTATGTTCCATTCGGGACGAGCTGCAGCGCGAAAAGTAGGACACTGTTTTCCCAGCTTAGCACAGCGAGCATGTAATCCTTTCTCAGTGAGTTTCTTAAACTCCTGCGGTTGTCGCCATGGAGCGCGCGGTCGGGAATTGCGAAGTGAGCTACATCGTTCTTATCATTATACCTTTCTAATCGTACATTAAATTCATCTTTGGATTCGTCTTTTTTCTTTATTGGTCGTACTTCTTTGTCGTCAGCATCTGTTACAGGTTACAACTGTCCACGGTTTTGCTTCCCTTAGCTCAATGTGCCAAGCCTTGTACCATCTCTTAAAGTAAGTTTGTTTGGCCGACTAGAATAGGATGGTTGGCCTTATGATTTCTGAGGATAACAACAGTGTTCGTACTCATGATGTACAAAATGTGTAGTTTTCTCTTAATTATGTAGTAAACCCGGGCTCATAATCACTTTCAAGTGAATATACTAGAATCTATTAGGATATACTAGAATAAGCTTGGTCATACTTATAAGCTGATTCTTTGGAATATGTATTATTAAAGGGACTAGGTTATTAGATGCTGTAATGTATTTGTTTTACAACAGTTTCTTGGAAGGTTTTAGTATTAGTTGATCTTGATTTTAAAAATCTTCTATATCAACCCTCCCGGGCATCAAGTCCTACTCTGCACCTCCATGCGGTGGCACCTGGGAACATTTTTTTTCATGAGAAAGAAGCTAAGTAGAGAGGTAATCCTCTCCT
Organism: Erysiphe pulchra; assembly: GCA_002918395.1. Lineage (NCBI taxonomy): Eukaryota > Fungi > Ascomycota > Leotiomycetes > Helotiales > Erysiphaceae > Erysiphe > Erysiphe pulchra. The sequence continues at coordinate 52,522 of PEDP01000032.1, forward strand.
TAAGGATCCCTATTCACCACCGCGGATCTCAGTCGGTTTTATCTCTACAATAAATTCCCCTCAGCACCTTGTCGATGAAATACTCCCCCGAATGTCCAAGGAAATCTAGAGTGAACGGCTCAGAATTTCCAATACACGTTCAGACCTAATGTAAATAAGTTATTGGCGCAAGTGATCAGGCGCTGGTTGGGCTTCCTAGAGTGGTAGGTTAGAATCTTACATGGCTTATTTATGGAGGACTCTACTGCTCATGGTAAAAGAGTACAGGAATGGCTGTAGTTTTCTTTCCAGTTGGATTTTTCATACAGGGTTTTCTTAATCGGTTTTCCCTCATTTCGTGGCCTTCGGACCATGGTGAATGCGTTCTTACCTTTTCAACCCTATATAACTAGCATATATTGGGAGGAATTCGGCACTGACTAGGCTTTGCTTTTTGCCTTATGGAATGTATTCTAAATGTTCTTTATAGCACGTCCTACGCCTCCTGGGAGGTATTTAGGTGTCTATCACAAAATAGATTTCCGCGGACGTTAAATGAAATCAATCAATTAATGAATATCAACCCCCCCCCCTCCCCCCATGTTTTCTTGGATTTTTTCCTTCATTGAGGTAGGCCACTAACTTAGGTTGATTAAATTAGTCATTTAAAGCATCATCTTCAACTTAAATTTTGTCTTGATACGGTGAGCCTTCTGTAGGTACACGATCGGAGCTTACATCGTTTGATCCAAGTTTCCATCACCAAAACTAATTATACATGATTTGCTATTAACTTGGGTGCGATTGAGATCTTCAAATCCCAATTCCTCAACCACCGGGGTCATATTCTCTCTCCGGGTATTCAAATCTCGGTAATCTTTGCCAAAACTCTGGGGCTGTGGGTCATTGATCTGTAAAATGCACAGTCTTGCATCAATCATTAAACCATTTTTTCAAGATAGGCTCAGATTTGAGAATCCTAGCATTATTTTTGCAATCAGACTTTTTCATTGGCGCCATTTTTTGATCACGAGGTTCTCAAGGACGTTTAGGAGTGCTTGGTAGAGATATAGGTTTCCAAGTCCCTTATGAGGATTTCATGGCTTAAAACTTGCTGCTTCCTATCTAGCTCGAATTTGAGTTTCTGTAAGACGAGAATTTCTCACTTCATAATAGCAAGATCCAAGTTTATGCTTCTTTAATGATGCACCGTCGCTAATAGAAGCGAGGTTATTTTGGATTTCATGATATCAAGATTTGAGAGACAAGAAACAAGTGAAATCTAAGGGCTAAAATTTATGAGATGTACAAGGTGGTTCAAAGACAACGTGCACTTGATTTTGCTTGCACTAACATATGAAGTCAACGTTATCATGACTTCCATACCCATCAAGAAGTCTGAAATCAACTGTAATAGATCTGGTATCTATACACAACAAAATATCAGGCTACTTTGACATACGAACTATTTCATTTGGTGCGTGTCTTGGATCAGAGGAGTTTCTTTCTAGCCGTAGCAGTCGGCACCCTGAGCACACTTGTAATAATACGTCAACGGAAAAAATCGAGGTTTTCTCTTACTACGAAAAAGATTCCAACCAGTAGCTAAAGCTATTTGAGCAAGGCGCTGGAAAGCATCGTCAAAGAGATCGTAATTGATGCTGCTGTCTGCTCTTTGGTCAAGCTGATTCAGTAAAAGCTTAAGGGACTACATCCGCATCATAAAAAACCTAAAATAAGATCTGTCTAATCAAAATCTTGCATATGTTATTCTTTCTAGGCTTATTCTGGATACCCATGATAAACTCCGAATTACGTTGAGTAACGATTATGGTCAAGGCAATATGTCCTAGCGACTTGCATTCAAGCAATCGTGATAGAAACTTGAAATGGAACAAAGCATGCCTGTTGTATTTTTGGAATATGCAATCTTCGCTCATGGACTTGCGCATGCTTAATATTTGCAAAAATTCGCTTTCCATCATGCAAGCATTTAGTAACTTCTTCACGTCATTTCAAAGTTTGCTGGTCATTTTTCAGAATTGCTAAGCAACAACGCACTTGTCCTCTCTGGATAGATGCGCATTCATGTACTAACGAGGCTGTGTGTGGTTGCAAAAAGATTTAATTGGGGCTGACACAAAACTTTCATCTGAGCTAAACGACTTTGAAATTAGAACCCAAAAGGACCGAAATAACGAAGTTGTTTGATGATTTCGCTGATCTGGTCCATCTTCAGCGCTAAATTAGTATTTCACGATTCTTCGGGAAATTTAAGGAAGCAAAATTTATCTTGAGATAAAAGTAATTGTGGCAGGTCTCAGGCAGAGAATGTGGCAGCAGGCAATGCCAAGAGCTTCGGATATGTTTGATGAGGGATGGTCAAGATTAGGAAGATATTTTACATGGTTCTTAATGTAAGTTTCAGTGATGTTTTTTATTGCATAAATAGCTTTATTTTCATCAAACTCTCGAAACATGATAAACTCGTGTTGAATTAATTCATCATGAATAATAGATGTTTAACATCAGAAGACTTGGTACTCAGCGTAATAATATTTAACAGATAAATGTATGAATTCGCCATCTTTCAAAAGTCACAAGGTATCTGTGAGAACGCAGACGTTTGGCACGCTCAGAAATTTTTATAGGCATCGTGCGGTGATGCGAATCGGTATTATATAACCAGTTATTATTCTCACGCCCCATATTTCTATAATCACCCCATGCCCTCGATTCATTTGAGGACCCATTATTGGTCGTTCTGTTTATTATCACTGGCCCAAATTTTCTGAGTGGATTTTATTAAAATAATCAATTTTCTCCTTCCTCTATTGTTAATTATTTCTGTTTTCAAGAAATTATAAAAAATGAAGCTTTTAAAACTTGGAGAAGTCTGGAGCAAACGATATTCAACAAATTCTCCCAAACAAGAGAAGTTACAGGCTACTACCACCTCTACATTAGGCTTTTTACCTCGGTCTGTTTAAAATTTACCCTCTTCCTCTCTAAGTCACCACAGCCCAGCCCAACACACAAACATCCAATTTACATGATAAATGAAATTTTTTTAAATAAATATGTAGGAGTATACGAAATCTACCCACTCAAACACGTCTTATCGTTGGATTGGCATTTCTCGCATGGGGATCACTGGGCATTTACTTGATTGAGCCAGTTGAGAAAAAACTAGGCTTGGAAGCAAAAAGTATCTCTTCCACTACCTATGATATGAAGGAAAATCGAGAGGAATCACCAATTTTTCCGCGTATTGAAGTCATCGAACGAAAGAAAAATTGAAAAATTGGAAAGAGGAAAAAAGAAATCCAGGAGAATATAATTTGGCTTAGAAAAATTCTTTTTCTTGCTTTCTACCACTAAATCTCCGAAAAGAAATGTAAAATAAGTGTCCAAACTTGTTAAGGTTATTTTTATATGATTTTTCAATTGATCAATCAATAAAAAATATTTCACAAGAGTTTTTCGTGGCTGATCAGCCGACGCACCTAACTGTCAATTTTATAAGGAGTAAGAGCACACACTGAACATACGATATCTTAACGTATGTTCATATTTTCGACTAGATATCAGTGTTTATTTAATAACATAAAATACATAAGCGTGCAAATGTGCGTTATATTTCGCCCCGATCGTTATTTTGCCTGGATATCAGGTTCAGAAGAAGCAGGTCTTACAGGCTTAAGCTTAGACTTAGGAGCAGAAACCTCTGGCTATGGCTGAGCTCTCAGAGCCTTTTGAATTGCTTTGGAAGCGAAATTTCACGCATTTTCTGAGCCTTCATGGCCATTTTGACAGCCTCCAAAGCAACCAACATTCTTGTCCCCTGCTGTAACCCTGTGAGCTCCTACGCTGACAGCACGCTACACACTTCTTCGCTCTTTCTCCTTCTCCACCTCATCCTGCTCCAAACTCCTTGCTACTTTTTGAACGTTTTTCCTTTGTAGGGATAGCCTTCAAGTTCCGTTTCTAATTTTATCAAGTATGTGAGGAAATTTGTGGAAAAGGAGCAAAGAAGTACTGAGCATGCTATCACTGCCAGAGCTCACAGGGTTACAGCAGCGGACAAGAATGTTGGCTGCTTTGGAGGCTGTCAAAATGGCCATGAAGGCTCAGAAAAAGCGTGAAATTATGCTTCCAAAGCAATTCAAAAGGCTCTTAGAGCTCAGCCGTAGCCCGAGGTTTCTGCTCCTAAGTCTAAGCTTAAGTCTGTAAGACCTGCTTTTTCTGAACCTGATATCCAGGCAAAGTAACCATCGGGGAAAAATATATCGCACATCTGCTCTGTGATGGAACGAGGTTTGTTATGTAAATTCAATAATATTAATTTCGAATAACGAAGGAAGCTATCAATGGTTATAAGAAACAGTACATTTATACATGAAAGATCCTTTGCCCCGTCCTTACTGTGACCCGCGTGATATCGTGATATCGCTAAATAATTATGTAAGCAATAAAGTATAGCTAATCTTAATTGCCACAGCAACGCTCTTTGCTTAGGTTTACGGTTACGCCTAAGCCTAAAATACGGTCAAACCGTGACATGCACGTTTACATAGTTCAGACTAAATATGTTTATGTTATTAAATGTACACTGATCTCTTGTCGAAAATATGAACATACATTGAGATATCGTATGTTCAGTATGTGTGTGCTCTTACTCCTAATAAATTGACAGTTGGGTGCGTCCGCTGGTCAGCCGCGAAAAACTCTTCTATGTCATGTTAAATCCACAATATTTAGACAAAAGGAGATTGTTAAGCTATAAGAATTTAAAGGGTTGAACTAACCATACTACCCCTATCAAATTCCTTTTTTTTAGTTGGCTGGATCTATCCAGCGTTGCCTAGGACAACAAGAAGAATGACACACCTAGGTTACTATATTTTGATTCAATGTTTAACACATCAA
>PEDP01000033.1:0-56957 GCA_002918395.1 Erysiphe pulchra
AAGACCAATTAAAGATCCAGGTGTCCCAGAATTGTGCAAAGTGGGGGGGAAGGCATTTAATTTTCTTGAGGTGGGCAAATAACATTTCCCTTTATTTATTAGGGTTATGCAGTAACAAAAACTAATCACTTGTATAAAACACTTGGACCATCTTATTTTTCTTGTCGCGATTTATTTAAAGCGGCTGGTGGGGCCGTGGTGGTCATGTCAGGGAGCGGACACCGAGGAGTCCGGATTAACTCGGGCTGGGGTCCGCTGCTAGCTACTAGCTATCCGTGTTTCTGGAAGCTGTTGGTTATTTCAACAAATGTTCACGCGTAATACGCCGCTCTACTGTTATATAACAATCTTTTGATTATTCTTCGTTATAGTTCCCCCATGCAACTGTTTCCTATCATGGATTGGGCCGTAGCTCGTGCGTCAAACTGACCGATACGAATTGTGAGAAGACCGAACTCATCCAACCCTGAAGTAATTGTCATCAAAGGCGGATAACTAACTACAACCTACTCAGTTGTTGCTTGATGAGGCCATTCCTCTGCTTCGAATAAATATTTTTGCAACCTTGCTTCGGAAATCCAAAGAAGCCCGAGAGCAACTATGCTCGGTCTTGTTCAAAAATGAAGTCTGATCAGTAGGGCTATCTGATTGGCCGCCAAGGCTGTCAGTGTTTGCCTGTTGCATTGGAAGGATTCAGCCGATGCAGTGGAACGGGAAATTAATTATACGATTGAGTTGAGATGGTAAAACTCCTTGGAGAGCGGCGGTATCGGCTCGGTACTTGGGAAGTTTTATATCAATGCCGCTAAAAGAAAGAGCAAATGCCACTAGTTCTCTCCAACTCACTTATTTCATGTTCGGAGATCATACTTATCATTTGTAAGATCTAATGGTCCCAAATGCGTGCAATGTCGAGCTGCACGAAACTTGCATCACAAAGCGAGCGGAGGCTACTTTCAGTTCCAACAACTACAAGTAGATGGAAATGTGCCCCCCTCAAGCACAATTCGAGAATTTACTGTCTCCCTTTGAAAGTGAAAATGGACTTGGAATCCTATGAGCGAAATGCTTTACGTCGACACTTGGGATTTGATAATTCATCACGAGACCTAGCCACGCAAGAGACTTCATTTCGTTCCCCAGCTATGACATCTCCCGTCTCCTTTATTGTAGAGCGTAGCCCACCCTCAATTAAGCCTGCGAAGTGCTCATTCCCCTGCTGTTCACAAGTCTTTGTAAGTGGGCGTTATCGTGTCGCCGTGTCACCTGCTATGAAAAAGAATGCAGCCCAGAATGTCGGTAAGTACACTAAAGCAAGTTGAGATACCAATAAATTTTTGATACTCAATCAAATCTAAGCATATAAACACAAAAACTTTTCATAAACTTAAAATTATCAACATAGGCTTGGAAAGAAATAGGAGGAGGCTGACTGGTGACATAGATCTCTATCATGTCTCATGCTTTGAAAGGATTGCTGATCTCTCTGACTCGGCATTCCTCGAGCGAATAGAGCCCTTTACTCGGTTTACAAATGTTAATAGGCCACAAGAAGATTATATTTGTGCAGGTGCCGTTGAGCGATTAGTAAATGAATGGAAAACTAGGCGAATACGCTGGAACACAATAGTAAAAAACAGTTATGAAGAAGAGGAGCAAAATTCAGATGATGAAGATGATATATATGATGGTGAGTCTTCATAAGAAGGTTGTTTGCAGCAGGCAAGAGATCTGATCAGGTGAAAATGAAGAAAATAATGATGATTCTGAAGATGATGATGTGGACGAAGAAATCTGCTCACGTACCAGTATTCAAAAAAACCAATTTAACGAACGACTGTTAGATGATCTAATGCACAACGCCGGTAGTTCTCGCTTCAAGCCCTATGGTCTTGTTCCAGGCATGCAGCGACAACAATACTTCTTATTCTTAAAGTCTCTCGCACCATGGGAGAGTGACGGGCCAGGTGATACTCAGGAATGGAATCTATTCGATACATTCCTGGGACAAGAAGAATCAGATAGAACCAGAATACAACCAAATGTGAATTTAAGTGCTGTGTTAGAGAAGTGGGAAAAATGGGTGGTAAGTTTTATTCCTCTTGCTACCATTAATTTATCTGGATATTGAAACAGCTCGATTGCAAAAAAATTTGATTTCATCTCTTAAAGGACTATCACTCAATTCATATTCAAATCAAAAAAAAAAGCATGATCTTTTGAAAGTTATATATACTAACTCACAATCACAGGAGCTGGTCCTTACGCCTGATACTTCTCTTAATCATGAACAACTTAAAGAGAAAGCTGGGATCGGTGAAAAAGGTTGTCGAGCTATCCGAAGACTAGCAGTTATACCATTACAACAAATTCCGTGGCAATTCTAAAAACAGATTTTTTTATTCAGACAGATTATTATGAGGAGAGGGTTTATTTTCCATGCTTGGTGCTTATCATGATCGACATAAAAGTTTATTTTAATTTAATTGACGTTCTGCTTAGAACTTGCGAGGTTAATGAAGGGATGTATGAATTTTTGTAAGACTATGTTTTGACAATTCAGGTCGTTAGAGATTAGAGTTACGATGATATCACATTAAGATGAGGTTCGGGAGTCGGAAATTCCTGTGGAATTAAAGTTACAACATAAAAGCTTTATGAGATTAAAAGGGTAAATCTTCGATCATTTTGGGATTCGATGATTCTTCCAAAAGGGAAAAAATAGCTCGAACTGTATTACTGGCCCGTGCACTAAAAAAGCTGATTGAACAAAGATGTATTACAAAGAACTAAATAATGTCTATGAAATTAATCTCTATTTGTAGGATCATTCTAAATTTTTCTAATTAATTACATTTTGTAATGAAGCCAAAAAAAGTTTATTAGTTCTAGAAGACAGATCTCAAGATTCAATGAAAAAAATTTGCCAAGGATTATATTTTTTCCGAGGGAGGAAAAAAAAGAAAAAAAAAAAAGGGTTAAAAAAAAAAACGTTCCGCGGGAGATCCCGCAAGGCATTAGTGTCTGATCAGAGGCATGGATATTTAATTACCAAGCACATCTTCCCTGTCAACAAACAAACCTGATGAAGAAAAAAAAATAATAAAAAAACAAAGGCATCGCGTCGACCTTAATTAGAGTCACTCAGGCAGTTAGTTTTAACAGCGCCACCCCGAACACTGAAACACAAGTCACATATTTCATCGCTGGTATCAACTAATACGTAGGTAATCAATTATCAAGAAGAAATCGCAAGTGTTTGATCCCATCGCTTGTAATTTATATAATTATATACATATATATATTTTTTTTTTCCAAAGTTGGAGCTGGATCTTGATTTATTTTTTCCTGGACAGAAGATATATATATATATTTTTTTGTAAAAAAAAATGGAATGTACCATACCAGTTGAAAAGTGCCCACGATATTTGATACTTTAGTTCAACTTTTAATGGTATACCGGAGTGCAAGTATGGTAGTCGGACTTTGATCGTTTAATGTCCTTGAGAGATGTGGAGAGGGGGGAAAGCGGGGAAAAGCAAAGCAAAGCAAAGCAAGCTCCGACTGAGAAAATGCTGACTGACCCCGTACAAAAATTTTAAATGCCTTGAAGGGCTTGGGAGTTAGGTTTCTTCTGCTTATTGCCGAGTCATCCGAAAATTCATAGCCTTTCGTCTCTTTATTTATACAAGTGAGTCGGAGTGACTAGTGAGTGAATGGCCGTACCATTTCCTTCGTTCGTGAATAAGTTTGTTTCTACAGCAACAATACTTCAACTTTCGGAGTCCGAAAGCGGAAAAAATTTTTAAAATTTTCAAAACTTTAAATTATGAAAAAAAAAAAAGAAAGAAAGAAAAGCCCCGATAACTCTAAAATTCCTTACCGAAAAAGAACTAAAGTTTTCCACCCCGCTCCCCTTCCCCCCCCAAAAAAAGGAATCTACAAATCCAGTTTCGGACGTTTTCGGGTCTCTGAGCTAGCTTTCTTTCTGTTTACCCATATTAGAAGGATGTCAGAAACTAAAAAATTCAATTCAATTCCATCTTTTCTTCCCCCACCCTGGTTGTCATCAACTTTTTAGTCACATAATCAGAGATCGATCTGTTCATCCACACCGTCACATTCGTCCAGATCCCGATATCGGCCATTTTTTTTTGTTTGTTTCGCCTTTTCTTTTCCAGATCTCTCACTTTCGTCACTATTTACTGTCTGTCTGTCTGACCCTATCTCATATATCAAACTAACTCACTAGTATCAATAATTTTTTAAGTAGATTTATCTACTTTACAGCATAGGCGTTACGGGCTACGCCTGATTGGTAGCTGACTGGGAGCTGGACTCCCATCAGTCACGTGAGTTATTTGGCGATGTCTACAAATAGACTAGACCAACTTCAGTCATTCCTAACTGGGGAGGCTATTCTGAACGTGCTGGACCACTGGGAAGAGGGCATCCTAATTAAGAATATCATTCTCAGATAGAATAACCATCAATCTCCCTTTTATGTATATAAACACAGTTGTTTCCATCTCTATAGAATCATAGATAAATTCAACTTATTTTAGGCATTTCTTTCGTGGTTGTCCGATTTGGCATTTGCCTTTTTGAAATAAGAGCAACTTTTCACGGTGAAGTTCTACCCCTCCCCATCCTCAAATAAAAAATCAACTTTTCGTCATTCACGTTCGCAAGTCTACAATGGTTGAAATTATTTATGTATGCCAATGTATATAAATATACATATATTGAAAGCTGGATATATACGCTCGTTATTGTGCTTTGCCAGCATTACATTTGTATCTTATCATCTTAGCTCCACATAAGAGAGCTTACATAGCTGTAGGAAATCTAAACTGTTTTTCTAGATTATTTTCCTTTAAATCAAAAGTTTAGCTACCAGTATTAACTGCTCTAATTTGAGCTGTCCCTCTGTCCCTGAGTAATAAGAAATTTTCAAGATATTGTGCGGCTACACTTAAAAATAGGTCCAGAATTCGTCCAGATCTCTTTTAGGAGCATTTTTTTGGTTGTTACTAAAATCCGATATTTTAAAAGAGTTTGCATCGCAACTTTTAATTGATAATTTTTAACATTTACAGTCTTCACATATTCTTCTTTCTATAATCGCTACTTTAGACATTGCATTGACTAATACAGGATAATTTTTAGAATGTGATCGGCACTTCGAGCAGTTGAAAAATAAAGATATTTCATTTAAATCAACTCTATCGACAGCTTCCGATGACATTATCAAATTTTGTGTAGTGCTTTCCTAGCGAATTTTTGAGAAGTCTGTTTTTTTCTCGAGTCCCCACTAAATTTTGAATTATTTAATGAGCAAGAGGTTTAATATAAAACAAGTGGATTGTGTGATCTACTTGTCCACCTTATACACATAGTACTAATCACCGCTAACGGCTATTTTCCTCTTCGCTTAGTGGCCCCCAAGCTCGAGAATATGAAGCGGACAAATCCATAGCATTCCCACATTGGGATGTGGTGAGATTCTCATTATGTTGAGAACTAATACACCTGGTTTAGTAGGTGCTTGGGATCCAAATCTACTTGCTGATGTCGTATTTAATCTTTGTTTGTTATCAATATCTTGAAACCTGGCTATGGCAATATTGGAGTCAAGATTTTCAATGTCCTTATCATAAATTAAAGCCTGTTCTAGCTCCATAGTGAGGTTGAGAAAGATAACGTCTCGTAAGGACTCGGGAAACTTGTCGTGGCCTGAAATTGCCGCATCACGTCTAATCTCTGAGATCCATGGCATGGCTTACTCCGTTACCTGTTTAAATGAAGTCTTAATTTTGCATCTTAAACTCTATATGCATCGTCACATAAAACCTCTAACAGATGTAACACAGCCTTTAGCGATGGAGAGTTTCAATTTGCTTTCGGAAATCCATGAATGAAGATGGGCTTGGCCAGGCCCCTTTCATTCATCTTCGATTGTAAATAACTGTCGATAAATTGAAATAGGTTTTATCGAGTAAAATGATAGCAATTTAACTTATACAATGCTCAGAGCCTGTAGTGCTTTTTTACTTATAAATGTATTCGTAATACCAGTAGGCTTGAATAGCCTTTTGTTTTTGTATCTCTCTACTGTCCAATTTATGGTAAATATACATGCTTATGGGGTAGTTATCCTCGCTTAGTCAGTCGCCTGATTCATCTGGTCAGAAGGTTTAAGTTTCATGAGGATCCCATCTTTCCAGGTTGAAAATTCTTTTTGTTTCTATTGAAAACAGAAGTGATTGGATTATCAAATATTCCAGTTGCAATTTTTTGCTATTAATTCAAAACATAGACCAGTTTATTCAAAATGTTGTCTGTCTAGGATCAACCTTGAAGTGACGAAGAAGATTAATTTGCTTCAAACGCATAATTTTCTGCTGAGCTACTTCCAATTCTTTTTTGACCTTCGTGAATTCAAATTCCTTTTATAAGTTCCGATTCGAGAGCTGATTTAGCAGCATCAAATTCTTGGCTTTACATTGCTAAATCCTTGATTACGTTGGAAATTTGTGTGTATTTTCTTCAAACCCTTCAAGATGTTGAGAAGCGTTTGAAAATATCCATAGGTTGTTCTGTTGTATTTAGCAAGATCTGTGGTGATTGGCTAGCAGTCATGTAGGTTGGAGGTATCTTACCGGTACGACGGATGGCTCGGATATCCTGTCTTCGGATAACCCGTGTTATGTTATTTACGTCTCAAATTTGTGATTATGATCCTAATGTAATCTTCACTTGATAATAAGGGTTATCTGATATTTGATCGAGTTAGATAATAGTATGAGTCTATTGAGAGGAAGGATATACATATTTATATTTAAATAAATGGTTCAGTATGTAAAGTAGACAACTGAAAATTAACATACTGAAATAAGAACTAATATCCACATTCATTCTACCTTAACCTTCAAGGACTCATACATTATACTTATAAGTTAGAACCATTGCACTGTTTCTTATCTCATAACCATAATACGCTCAAAACATGTTTTTTGATTTCTGGCTGGTTTGCTGACATTATGAGTTTAAGAGATCTGAGTATTATCATGAGAAATAGCAGAATTCAGATCGGAATTGCAAGGAACTGGAATGATGACAGGGCAAGTGCTGGATGATTTGAATAGCCAGAGGAGTGGGTTAGGCCCGTTACTGCATGATTCTCAGTTAGTTCATGACATGGGAGATCCTGCTGTGAGAGATCTATCCTCTTTCAATATTTCATTGAAAGATTGGGAGTTGGTGAACACCGGACGCCAGAAATACAGTTAGTTATCTTTGATAGATATAAAGATTTAGCTAGATTTAAATGTGCTAATTACAGATGAGTACAATTGAATCGTAAGAGAAATTCAATTTGATATCTAGTTGTTACGCGTAGAGTTTCAAAGAAAATTGGGGAGCGAAAATTGATAGTGTCTTAGTGTTAAATTTGATCACAACTGTGGCACTGTATTGGGAGTTATTATATCATTGACCTCGATCCCAGGAGAACTATATCCGCCTGGCTAATCTTCGCTTATCGAATATAGGCTAGTCTACTTTATCACGTGGTTACAATATTTTACCTGTGTAGCAGAATATGTGAAGTGAAGTGTCGGTTGACCGAAGTTGAAAATACATTTACAAAATTCAAAATTGCCCTTGGTTAATGCTCTTTTTGGATTATAGATCGAACCATATCAGGATTAACGGGCCCAATTAAAAGTATTTTACTTATACCTTATTTTTTTTTGCTTATTTTGTTCGATTCATTCTTCTTTGATGAGTGATTAGTTTATAATGTTCGATATTCGATATTTAGTGAAAAGGCACCTTAAAGTTTATCAAACAATCAACACAATCTTACAAATAAATGTGCTAAATCCTATAGAGGCAAATAACTTGAAAAAAATATGGAAATAATAACAGAATGTAGTGAGGATAATGTGACTGGCAAGCAAGTAGGTACGAAATATAATAAAGGTTGTTACACATGAATTGAATGCAAACCCAATTAACTTTAGCGCAAATTTAGCCAGTCACAGCCTATATTGCTATTTTTTCCTTAGAATAGGATAGCTTCCACTCAAGTATATGCAAGATTTAGTGCCAATTAAAGTCAACAAAATCCCTAATTTTGGCCCGTTTACCCAATAAACACGCCCAAATCCGCTCCATATTACGCTTGATAGCATTGTAGATTGTATAAATATTGTAAGTATAGATTTTCCCATCAAACCAGTAGGTAAGACGAAGATGTAGAAAGAATATGTCCCAAAGTTATAGACATTAGAGCAAAGACATATCACTAATTTAGTTTTGCTTTATAGTTGATCCTCATTCAAATCACTTGATTCAGTCATACTAGCATATCCTGCATCCTGCATACCAACGATACGCTTTGTGATAGATAAGCAATATTTTATCTTTTCTTTTTTAATTTCAATAGGCAAGCCAGCCTTACTACCTTCTTTACCGCCTATCCAAATACGAAGAACACCTGCAAAAATTTCCAAGGAATCGACACAGCTTGTTGCAATAATTTCATGTTTATTCATTTGTTCCATTAGCTTGAATGTAGCCACGAAACTAAGGAGAGATAAATTTCGCGGCGATATAGCTTTTATAATCTTTACAGCTTTTTCCGAGTAGTCAGGTGGTGGAAAGCGTTCGATATGAGCGATTGCTGTGGCACAGCGAAGAGATAGTTCTATCTCAGGAAGGTTAGCCACGAAGCTTCCGTGTTAACAAGATTAAGTGGAGATTTTTGAGCAGTATGCTTGTTCAGGGGTCCAAGCGCCTGCATAGTTTCGGCTATACTGGCTCCTCGCTTTTCCCTTACAAGGATCGAGCGAGCTACAAGAGACCGATTGTATATAGCAGATCCAATAGGTGCTATTTTTATTGCAAGATTAACGCTGTCCGTAACCCTTTTTTCTTCCGCCGAGTCGCCTTCTGTAATTTGAAGACTTCTAGAGATAGCTCTTTGTAAAACAAGACTTGAAAACCAAGCAGCAACAGCATCAAGAGGACTTCTGATTGCAAAATCGTCAACCACTGTATCCATGCAGTCATTTTCCACAAAAGAATTCCTTGTCGTTGGTAGATTCCAGGCTAAGTTATACGCACGCTGGGCGACGCTATCGTTCAAGACATCATTACAATCCTGTTGCAACAATGCAATTAGATTTTCAGGCAAGTTGTCTACATCAGTCTTCGAGTAAATATCAAGTTGTTGTTGAAGCACTGCCTTCTTCCATCTCCATTTTACTAACTTGGACGCAAGCCTTCGGAATGGATAACATCCAAAGAAACTAACGTTTCCGATCTCCCATAATAAAACACGAATATGTATAGCATTAAGCATTAGTCGAGCAGGAGTATCTGGAAGTGTGGCTGAAGCGAGTAATGTTAAAGTTAACCGACTCTTGTTAACCTCACTATCGCCACCAGCAAGTTGCGCATCAAGAGCAATACTCCATGCTTTAATTCTAGCGGCCTCTTGTTGCTCGGTAATACCGGTTAAGTATGTATAGGCTGCAAGCCAAATAAGTTACGGATACTAAGCTTAGCTATCTTGAGACATAATGCAGCAGCCTCTAATAAAAAGTTATGCCGTGGAACCCAGACGGTTTGAATTGCAGTAAGCCATGCCTGTCTCCGCACTTGAATTGGCGAGGCAAGTGAAGGGGCTGCAGAGAGAGAAGTATTTTGAATTTTGCTTCGGTTTGATATGGACCGTGAAAAGAAAATTTGAGGAAGAACAATATAAATAACCGAGCTGAAAATTATAATAAACTTTAGATACCACAAGATTTCGCGAGATGAAGAATGATAGCCAAATATATTTATTTCATGTGGTATTTTAAATAGGAATTTGAAGAATTGGAGCATGTGCGTAGGAATAGCAAAGAGGCCTCGGCTGGTAGGCGATTCAGAACTTTGTTCTTCCTCACTAAAGCCTTCCATAATCATCAAAGCTGCCATAGTGCCTATCATAACCTTCCCCATGTACGAATGACCATTCCATCCAGTAGATCCCAGTGGTTGCTGTTGTTGGTATTGTAAGAATGTTTCTTGTGATAAATCATGATAGATAGGTTCATTAATGTGTCGTTGAAAATCGTCTGATTCCTGAATCATCGTTTGATGCTTGATAGGATGTGGTGTACTTGGGGATGGATAGTCGAAAGAAAATTGAATTGGATTATTGATGTTTTGTAATGAATTGGAATCCATAGAGCTTGACCGAAGAAGTGCCTCGTAAGTAGCTAAACGTGATTTGTGTTCCAAAATTTCTTGTCTTAAGCGTTTATTACGACTCTCGAGATGATATATATACTCTGTTGCTTTACTAAGAACCTAAATGGAGAGTTGTCAGTGTCAAAATTGCAAGCCGAAACTTCCTTTAAGACATTTTTTTAATACTGTATATTTTAAATTTGTGCATGACAGATTCAATATAGTGGAAGGAATAGTTTGCGATTCCATAGCTTGAAAAAATTACTAACCGTTGCTTTATTTAGCTTGTGTGCTGGTTTGAGACCTTGGAGCTCCTCTCGATCATCCATTGTATCTTCGCCCCGAGCACTCTTTGAAGTTATTCGAAGACTTGGCACGGCATCTCGGAGTGCTGCAATTTTATCATTTAAGTTGGTCCGGTAACGTTTTTCTATCATGTTATGGGCAGTTTTTTTAACCAAAGGGTTTAAATCGTCATCTTCCTCATCATCAAGTTCTGCAACTGATTTTCGTTTCCGGTTGCGATCATTATTATCTGGAGAAGATACAGAGCGACTTTTAGAGCTGCTCAATGACTGAGAGCTACGGTGACAGTAGAGCTGAGCATTACTCGAAATACCACTATTTTGTAAATCTTCCCACTGCACATTTTGAACCGAATTCATGTTGGGTAGATTTGATGGAGGCTGATACTCAAGCTTTGGATCCGATGAGTCCCATTTCAAAGTTGTCGCATATAGACCTTCACTCTGAGGAGGTAAATCCTCCCAGACTGAGGCGAAGAATGAGTTATCTTCCAAGGGTAGCGTAGTTGGGCAATGAGACGCAGTAGAGCTTTTTGTGTTCTCAAAGTTATTAAAGCTAAAATCACAAGATGATGCCGCTGCCGCCGGATTGAGCGAGTCTTGATATGATAATGACGATGATAAATCCATTTCGAGGGTGACGATCAGAAGATTCGACGGAACGGCTGATAGCTGCAACTGCTACGTGAGCGAGTAGAATCCATGAAACCAGTATTAGAATTAGGCGTGTGAAGAGACTTAACTTAACGACTGAAGCTGTTCGTTTCTGTTAGAACAGTCATTTGGTCATACGTGAAATGGCCTGACGGTTCACCTTTCCTCAAAGGCGCTAGTATTCTAAGGATTCAAGCTTGAAAGTTCACTGCACCAGCTAAAGTGGGGAGCACATCTAGCGAATATGGCGCTACAAGCATGCAGCTCTCGACCCCGCTTAGCGAGTAAAATATCACATGATTAGGTAGGAAGCCCGATTTTGACCCAATAAGCGGCTCTGTCTTAGCCATGCAGTTTAAGCCCGCTAGTCTCAGTTAAGTTCCCCCTTGGCTGGCCCAACGGATAATTGTTATCCGAAGGAAAATGTCTTTTATTTATAGCGATGAAATGATCCAAAAGGCTGTACCCTATTTTACTGAGCACATCTTGATACGCTATGATGGGAATGACCTTTCCAAAGTTTCGGGGAGGAGTAGGATAAGAGCACGCATCACTCTGAAATATCGAAAAAAGTCAACGGCGCATTGCCACCAACTTCTGATGTGACAAAAAAGGATGCTCAACTGTGCCGATTAAATAGGGGTCGGCTTTCGACGGTATATTTTAACTCATTACGTCTCCTCAACTTCCTAATAACGCTCGACATATTAATGGAAGAACAGGCGAAAATATTTAAAAATAAAAGTCCTGTGAAAAAGAAGAACCTTCGGAATCTGCTCAAAAGAGTTATCCAACCGTTTCCATTATCTCGAGTTATATTTAGACTTGTTTGCTTAGCATGACTGAAATGTGTCTATCATTTATATCTGACTGAGGTTATCTGATATGAACGAAATGTCTTATTGATCATAACGACTCTACCAATTTTCAGCATTGGATTAACAGAACATGAAAGATTAATGGGGGATTTGAGAAAGCCTTTCTTAATAGCAAGTTGAAAACACCTTATGAGATTTATGTTGAAGACAATCTGCGGTAGATAATCATGGAAAGACGCGCATGTAATTGCTCAATTGCTCAATGTATAGTTTCAATACTTGGATTTGAGTATGAGGGTTCGGACACCTATTAAATATACCTCAATTTCATTTGCACTGATAGCATTGTCATTTGTTAGGCCTGAGCATTGATCTTTTACCGGCCTACTTCTTGACCGAGCCACAAGATATCACCCACTGGTAGGACTTAACAGGTAATAGAATTAAGCTCAGTAATTACTTGATAAAAATAATTATAAAATAAATTAATGTAAATTCAAAAATGTACGTTTTTAATAAGCTGAAAAACACCATATCTCTAATCTGAATGTCTCTTTAGCGTGAGCTATTACTCGGAATTTTTTGTGAAGTTTCTGTACTAAAATTAATAATTCTACACGTCATTAAAAAAATTCAGTTGGAATGATATGTTTGTTTTCTTCGTATTTTATCAATGAACATTAGGCGCTTGGTCTAGAAAGTCCGGAAAAAGTATCAAGCGTTTTGACAACGCGAAAATTCATGTTTGATAGGGGGGCCATTTAAACCACGGGAAATACTTCTTGGCATGTAAATTAATCAAAAAATTTTAATAACTCTGCTAGTCACTAGCAGCTAGTGTATATAATTTCCAACACTTTAAGAGCTTGTTTAAATCAGTTTTGGTTTTTGTTTTTTATCATTTATTATGTATGCAACCTTGAGGCTGACACAGTGACAGTGTTTATTCACATTGTAAATGGTTCAACTTTTTCCTTATGTACAATCATGCCTCAGATTCCATTTGGAGATGTTACTACGAAGTACAGTCGGTTTTCCTTCACAGTTGATCTCCCCTCAACCGATACCTCCATCCAAGGAAGTTACGATCGAGTATTTTCCACATGTCTTTATTATCCTGTAAATATCTACCACACGAAATGTTATTAGGACTGTTGGATTCGAACCAGCCTTTTCTTGTCTCGAATGGGGTAGATGCCGAGGCTACCTATACCGGATAGTATACTACATTGCCAATCGACCCAACAGCCTACCCAAATGGTCTGTTGCTACAGCTCAAGTAGCTATGGTTTTGTAACTAAAGCTTCACTTTAGATCATTAAAAAAGGGCGACCGGGGTGAGAGTTAGGTTTGCTCGTTTGCGCTGGATGACTGTTAGCTTTTCCTCTGTAGTAAGTATTGATGAAGGAACTGGCGACATATTCTGTGAAATGTAATATATGCTAATGAGCTGGTTGTTGCGTAAAGATGTTGTCGAGGCTACATATTTCACAAATTTGAAACATTCAGAGCTCTAAGCACCCCTGATTTTCAAATCCCAGCCAATCAGCTTCAAATTCCACATAAGTCGAGGCATTACGAGTCCGATCAACCACCTACACTATGACCACAGTGTGTAGTTTGTAGTGGGACTTTTGTAGGGGTATTAGCGCACCCTTTAATTCCAATTAGGCATAGGTACTTTCCATATTGGAGTTAGCTCTCGTATTCGTGCAAAATACTGAAAATTTTTGTATGGCAATTTTCTTCCGACCTGGATAGTAGATAGGATACAGTGGGAATTTTCTTGATGCTAAACCTAATCGGTATAATAAGAGGGTCAGACTAATAGATTTCTGCAATTTTGCAAAAATGAAATTTGCGGAGGAACTAAGCGACTCACGTGAAGATTAATCAGCAAAAACCACACCATTTACAACTTCTCCAGATTATCATTTAATTTCATCAATATTTGTTCAATTTAATTTCTAAAATTTTGGAAATCTGTCATATTTACATTAATATCACCTTCTCGATTTTTCAGGATCTGAAAATGTTGAAAAATGGAATTTATAGGCCTTCAAAATTGTCGATGTAAATTTTAAAAATTCCGCATTTTACTCATTCCGTTATAACTCTTCAAATATTCTTCTTTTCGCTGAAAAAGAATCCAATAAATTTGAATTTACTACTGAAATATAAAATTAAATTATAATATGTGAAAATTAATAATTGATTACGATTTTGGGCTTCAAAGTTGGTGAGGATGGAAACTTGGTGGGGTTTTTAATTATGCAGCATCGCGACGAAAGAAATGTATTTAGTACTTGCGGTTGAATGAATCGAGCCACGAGAGGATTAATCAGTAAAAACCACACCAAAATCTTCTGCTTTGCGACTTCCCCCTTCTTAGCCCCATCAATATTTACTCTTTTTGTTTTTTTGTTTTGGTAATGATAAATATCGCATTTAATTTGTTATCACCTAATCAATTTTTCAGCGATTAAAAATGTTGAGAATTGATATAATTAGCCTTAAAACTTGTTGATGTAAAATACACATCATTTTATGTGTCCCGTTATGATTCCCCCGAGAGTCTTTTATTGCTGGAAAAATTCCGAAAAAATTCCGGAAAATATAGAATTAATAGCATTTCATTCAGTAAAATTTTGAAAAAAAAAATACATACTCATTGTCTATGATGTTGGGCTTCATAGTCGATCGTGGTAGAATTTTGATGTTTTTAGTGGGTTTATTGATTATTCAGCTTCGCGGGGAACTCTTAATTTCTCTAGCGCATATTTGCAAAAAACCAAATTTTTAGGTCTGAGTGTACCTATTGATTGGCAGCATAAAATTTGTGTATTTCTGCGCTTTAAATCAATAACTAGCAATTATAACTAACAAGTAATTAAATCTATGCCGTTTTGTCGTGCGCTTAGATGAAAATCACAATTCAGCGAAAATAATGTCTCAAGATTTTGTAGGGCCCCTGTTCTATCACAGCCTGGCATACTCTCAACAAGCCTCACGAAATCTTCGTAGACACGGAATCCCATGACTTCTTTACGATCCAGCGAAGACTATCTTGAGTACGCTATCTTCCGCTACCCAGATTCGGAAAACGAGGCTGGATGTGGTCCTTCATCCTATCCTAAACTACTTCAATCTGGTTAAGATTAGGCGAGTTGAGCGGCCGGAAGATCGATTATATGAGCCTCTGGCTCATTTTTTGCATCGTATTTGCTACTGCGTGAGAAGGAGCGTTATCCTGCATTACGGAGAGCAAAGGTCTCATCGAGACCATGCTAATTTCTCGCAATTTTTTTGGGAGTCGATGCCTAATTCTTTCCGACGCGTAGTGCCCCTAGAGTTTCGAGCAAGATGTTCGCCACATCTACAAAGCCAGCTAGACGGAGAGCAAATCCTCTTGAATCTAAATCGGGTAAAAACCTAGCGATCGTCCCCTCCTCTTTGTCCTTCACCTTCAAGTAATTAGCTATAGTATCAGGACTATAAGTTCGGCTAGTTATACTATGAGAGTCGGTAGCGTATAACACTTCAGAGATCTTTGATGTTTACCTCTTTTTCTTTCTTTCTTTCTTTCATTTTATTGAATACCTTGATAAACTCGTAAATGAGTCTCAGATCTCTATGCTCTTTTGAAGATAAACATTTTTATGCTTTCTAAAATTGGACGCTGATTTTAGCCATATCTCAAGCCACTTGTAGCATCTTTGCTGAAGATAATTTCGTTTTTTCAAATGTTAATTTTGCTGCCGTCATTTATTGCCATGATTTCTATCTTCTTTTTAGAGTTTTGTCTAATAGAATTGCCTTATCTTTTCCAAGGTTAAAAGTATAGGAATTCTTTTCACCCCAAGTTATAGCTGCCATCCTGATTTCCAGAAGTTTTTCTGCGACTTCCGGAATGCTTCCTATCTCTATCATGAACCCATAATTGGCAGCTTATTCAGGCTTTGGTTCTCAATGAGGTTTAGTGCTGGTCGATAGGTGGGACCAACTTTTCCACTGTCAAGCCTAAGAGTTCCCAGTTCGAGAGTCGACTAGTCGGGCTTCTTAAGTGGTACGATCTATCGGTGTATGCATATAGCACTCTTAGCTAGAAGAAATAATGAAAAGATATATATCCTGCTAGATGATTGAGCAGCAAATAGAACAAGCACTTCGGACTGGCAAGACATCCTCCAGTCTCCGGGTGATAAGAGTCTTTCACAAAGTAGCTCAAAGAGTGAATGAAGATGCCGATAATGCTGCATGCACAGCTCTACACCTACTTCCTCTCCATCTCTCACGGCCAACCACCATTTCTCTTGCGTGCCTTAAACGTCTGATGTCGCAGCGTGGACATGCATTAGTCGATGAATGGTAGACCTCAGTATGTCCAATTAGATACATAGATTTGAATATACAAATGCGTCGTCGTAAGCCACCAGAACTTGATCTGCCACGACATCTACTCCATAAACTCTAAGTCGCTAGAATAGGTCATGGATATTTAGCGGCCTACCATCACCGCTTTAACGATATAGATACGAGCTTGGTTTGCATTTGTGGATCGGAGACTTCTCCAACTCACTTTATCAAATGATAGAAACACGCGACAAAAATGCGAAAGCTTAGAAAGGATTTAAAATGAATTTTCTCATAGAACAACTCCGAGGGCCAAAGTGCCTTGAGTAATCTTTAAAATTTATGCAGGAAACGGGCTGCTTTGGTCGCCCACCCGAAATTTCATCCTATGATGGACATAAGTGAAAACTACCAAAATTATGAATAGTGGTGGCGGCATTGTTTAACACATGCTATGTCAATATATATATATATAAACATACATATATTTAGTTGAGTAAATACCCTTGATAGAAATGCTTGAAACGAGTGGGGAACTTTCTCTGACTAGAACCCTTCACCGGTCTTAGATTTATAAAATTAGAGTTTAGGCCTATGATTTTAAATTAAAAATAAATAAACAGATCAGTGTGTGCATGTTTGTAGCTTGGATTCTTCAGGTGTTGA
This sequence comes from Erysiphe pulchra, assembly GCA_002918395.1. Classification (NCBI taxonomy): domain Eukaryota; kingdom Fungi; phylum Ascomycota; class Leotiomycetes; order Helotiales; family Erysiphaceae; genus Erysiphe; species Erysiphe pulchra. The sequence goes on from PEDP01000033.1 coordinate 17,042, forward strand.
GTAAGACTTTTTATCTAACACCTATAACATTATATACCAGTTAAGTATGGGCGTTGACAGGATGATTGTACTATGTCGAGCCGTAAAACGAGTAAATACGCTAAAATATGCATGGTCCGAAAAAAGTCAATTTTGAACTAATCGTACACTCAGTATGGCAATTTAGCGCAAAAATAGCCCTGCTTTTCCCTGTCTAGCGCGATTGTTTTCCTTATCTTTGAACATTATTACAGGGTAAAAATTATACTTTTTTTACCCGTTATACGACTCGACATAGTAGGGTCACTCATATATTTAATTCGAAATCTTACTTAGGAGTCTACTAGGGTCGTGCTCAACATTAAACTTCACAAGTGCGAATATTCCACGTGAACTCTATGCAAGATTTGTAATCCAATTCCTCCTCAATATGCAATATGTTCTTAATAGTCAGTCCCTTAAATTCTCATCACCAGATTTAAATCAATTTTTATCAAATTAAATTATTAACAAATAAAATAGATATTGCATCTAATCCAAAATAATTTAATCGAATTTTTAGAAAATAAAAAGGTGCCATTAGAAAGAAGCGGACTTTTCTTCATTTGTTAAAACGAGCTGAAAAATTTCATCTTTTTATTCACAAGGCCTGTAAATGCCATTTTTCAACATTTTTTTCAGCTAAAAAATTGAGGATATGTTTCATATTGAAAGCAAAATTTATTTTTAATTAAAAAAATTGAACAAATATTGAAAGAAATATGGGACTATTAGTTTGGAGAAGTAATGCTGTGGGTTTTGATGTGGGTTTTGCTGATTAATCATCAGCATAAATTCCTACATAAAAAACTCGATACAATTCTGAGTGGAAATTAATCTCTGAGTCTGACCGGCCCTTATAGATATCTGAGTACCTACGGACCAGCATTAAACCTCACTGTGAACCGAAAGTCTGACTAAGCAACCGAAGTTGTGACCAAATTTTTCATTTATCTTAGTCACATTCGTCATTTATGTTCATGAAAACTAAATGAGACATGCCAAAGGCGTGATCGGTTGTGTGTGTGTGTGTGGTAGGTTGGCCCGACTTTTCTTCTGCCAAACTTGAGAGATCCAAATTCTCATATCTATAATTTGACACCATTAGAACTATATGCTTACTACCTCTAGCGGATGATCACTTACATATTCGTCAAGGTGCAGAGTTTAAGCGAAAGTGGTCGGGGAGTGGATGGTGGATGGTCGGGCTTGTGGTACGTCGACTTATCGAGTTAGTGGGAAAGTCGCTAAGTCAGGCTTCTAAAGTGATATAGACGACATCTTTCGGTGTGTGCATTCTTGGAGCCTGGATTCTTCTCGTAACGAATGAGATTTTTTAGACTAACGTTGATGGATACCGTCTAAGTACGTAAGTACTAAGTTGCCTTTTTTCATCTGGACGATCGATCACATACAAATTAGCTAAGGTGCAGAATTTAAGCAAAAGTGGTCGGCAAGTGGTTGGTGGTTAATCAGACTTGTGCTGCTGCCTCGACTTAAGTTATAATTTGTATCATAATGACGTATGTAGCCTATGTCATATCCCAAATCACAACTTATCCCAGGTAAGACTCTACTGTAATCTGTATGCCCATAATTTAGTGCTTCATGACTAACAGCTTTTAGGATCAACGCCGTTAACAGTTAGTTCATATAAAGTTAGGAAATGGTTTAGTCAATAGCTTCCTCTTGCTTTTCTAAATCTATCATCATTTACTATACACTCCTAATTAACTTTTCCTGGTTGTTGCATTTGATATCGGATATCGATAGGATAAAGAGTAGGCAGGTCCAGCTAGCAATAATTTAGATAGACTGACTTCCAACCAATCAGGTCCTCGAAGGTCTCGCTTTTAACTCATTATTATCCTCAAATAACTCTGCTCAATATACATGTACCAGGAAAATTTAATTAAGGGAGTTAGTATCTGGATATTTTGGAGACATCGAACGAAAATTTGACTTTCTATGGGGAACAGGGACACTAATTGGGTGATTACCGACCCAGGGCAATCTTTCGTTTATCGTTAAAATTTATAATAATATCCAAGCCCCCACCCAGTATAAAGTTTTAAACATTAGTGCGACAGGTGTATTATCGGCTCGTTAATTGGCCCACTGGAAAATTTGAGCCAATAATAGCTCTTAGTCGAGCCCTACCGCGCTAATGCAGGGTCTCGGTACGGTTCGGTATAGCGTTAATGTATTAAGCCACTCCGCATTGTGATTGGCTGAGCTTTCATGACAAAACACCTACCTCAACCACCACGTTCACGTCATAATCAGATAAACGCCGCAAATCAACTATAATTCTATGTAATGATTTGATAAAATTCATTAAAGAGAAGATTTAATGTTAAAAATAAATGGCCTTGATCTCTTATTTCTATCGAGAGTTTACGGTTTCTACAATGATAGCCTTAAAATCAATACTTCAAAAGAATTATCTCCATAGAGTGTGGCTGACAGTTCGAAACCGAGATGGTTTCAGTGCAGCGATCTCAGCAAATCCTTTTTTGACATCTCTACTCATGCCTATTCTCAAACCTGAAATGATCCAGCTTCTCTTAGTCACCATTTACTATCAGAGGTTTAGGCTGTCAAACCCGTGCCCAATGCTCATTGCTCAATCTTCAATCTTCAATGTTTGAATGTTACATGTTTAGATGTCCCAATTTGCATCAGTGTATTAGTAACAATTGCACTCAATTTCAACTCAGTAATTTATCGACTCTATTACAGTATACTGTATCTTTTCAAATCTACTTTCATTCATTTCTTGTCGGCGATAGTTACAGTCAATTTGTTATGATAACCTAATTTTTATGATGTTGCTACAGCATCAGTATAATTTTCCCAGATACTGCTTATAGATTGGATTACTCCACTCTTTTTTTGGCATCAGTTCTGCTCCAGTACCATGGCTATACCAAATGCCGTACAAACTCTACTGGCCGCTTTCTCCTTGTAGGTATTTACCCGGAAAGGGCAGTTTAAACGTTAAAGCTAACATCATATGGTGGTCTTGTTACTCAGGGAGCAGGAGGTGCCATATTTTTACATTCTAAAAACCATGTACGAGTTTTACTTCGCGATAGTCGGAGGCTGGTCCTCATACTGTTTCTTCTTCTGGCTATCTTATGGGCAATTACACAATTTACCGATCTTTTCTTACCTAGTAGGGAATTCACAGCTTGCTATACAATCGTAATTTTCAGTACATTATTCGATCAGTTAGCGAGAGTTGCTTTTCACCAGTACATTCTTTGGGCAATTGGAGATGCAGTTGTTTCTACAGTCATACGGCTCATATTTTACGCAATTTTGGCCATTAGATTGTTAGCAGGTGGCGTCTTGCTTGGATTTACTCGACCGGAGTTTTCTCCTACTTGTGTTGCACGGCGATCAAACATCATCGGATCAGTACTAGTTTTGGCACTTGATGGTGTGATAGTGATGATATTAGCTACCAGATTATTTGTTGTAGTAAAGCGCCAAGATAAAAGTAATGTGTCTATTCAAGTAAAGGCTAAAGAAAGAGCTTTAAGTTTTGGCATTTTCGGATTTATGATTTGGACTGGAACTGGTGCACCAATGATTCTTGGATTTCCAGAATTCATTTTACTGCTCAAAACATTACTGCCTGCTGTAGGAATTTTGATTATTATTGGAATTATTACTTTATTTCCTGGGTATTTTGTCTCTCAAAGTCAAGAAGTAGCCTCGACAACGGGCGCTTTATCACCATATATGGGGCCGGTATTTCCATCTCAAAATGCAGTTAAAGCTAGTGCTGGATCACCATCGTCTGGATATATGCAGAGTCGGAGTTTATATGTTGTCAATCCTAGTACACCACATGATTCTCCAACACCGTTTGGCTCAGGCCGTGGAATTATGAAAAACAACGAAACTACCCCCATAAATAGCGTTGTTAATATGAGTGGAAATAATGATTCTGTAATGACGTTTCTAAACAACGCTAAACTGAGGAAGAATTCTGCCAACGATTCTAGTCAATCTTTGGGTAGCTACACACCAGGCTATAGGGGCTCAAGTGGTATTTTCCCTCCACAAGGAAATAATCAAGCTGCATTAGCTCCTGCAATAGTGGGAGAAAGTGGACCGAATGCAGTAGCGACTAGTTCCCCAGGTACCCAACTCTTAGGGAAAAGAAATATTCTTAAATGGCCATTGAAGACATCTCCCGAAAAACAGAGTATTCGAAATCTTCCAATCTCGAATCCAATTTCTATAGACCAAAAAGAGAATGATTTGGATTATTTTGTACGGATACCAACAGTAGAATTAGAGCAGGCTATTTTAAACGAACGTCAACGCAGAGATGCCGAAGCAGCAAAGTCTTATCTCCTAGCTAATCCTTTGACTCGGAAGCCATCAACTTTACTGCGGGGGAATTTGGAATCTACAGATGAAAATAGTCCCACGAAACAAATGACTAAAATGACGATGGATATATCAAGTCCAAATGATGATAAAGAGATGAAAATTCATAGTTCACAAACGGATGAGTTAGTAACAGCTTCTGTAGTAAACATTAATCAGGATACCAAGACAGCACCAATTCTTACCCCTAAATCACCGATTCACTTTGACAAAAAGGTACCTGATTATATTTATGAAACTAGTAGAACCACATCTATCCTACCCTCGCCCATCCCGGATGAACTACGCAGGAGATCACCGATAAATAAAGCTAACTTAAGTTCGCCAGTCAAAAGTACATTGGCATTATCTCCAAAAAGTTTTACACAGCCGATTCAGAACTCCCAAAATTTACAACAACAAGAGTTATTAGGAACTGAAAATAACGGTGCGAGAAGTACAAGTACACAGAGAATAATGCTAGTGAACGAAATTATTTATGATCGCCCCGATATAATTAAAAATATTATGAAAGATTTATCTGGAGAAAATTCTGGCTTATTACGAGGGTACTCTGATATAATGGAGGAGTACCCTGAAATGTTAGAAAAATATCCTGATACTCCAGGAGTCAACCAAATTGACATGAAAAAACAAATTCATTGCACAAAAATTGATGAACCTGTGAATCTACCGTCAATAATAGATCGTCCTCGACCAATCCAGCGAAGAATCAGTACAATAATCTCGAGTGGACGTAGACGCAGTAAGTCTCTCGGCGCAATAAAATCAAGGGCGACGATGGCTGAGTCTAGCACAATTGACTATGATCTTTTACCATTACCTCCACCACTTCCAACACGTGCTGCTAATCTAAAGCGACTATTGCATGGAGATACTAATGATATGGCTCGAGAAGAGGAGAGAATGAAGTACCTTTTTCCGGCACCTCCAATGACCCCGAGGATAGTAAATAGACATAAACGTATTTTATCGCTTCCAAGCCTAGCTCAAATGCCCTCCTTTCAAAGACTTGACTCTGATATATTTAATCTGGATGAGTCTAGTAAAATACGAATGAAGTTAGGAGAGTTCAAAAAAGTCTCTGAATTTGTCAATGAAAGCTCAGAACTCACTTATCAGAACACTCTTAATTCACATCAGGATCAGTCTCAGGTAAATCGTGGCTCACTAGTTCATGAGAAGTTTGACGTACCACCAAATGCTTCTAAATTGTCAAGTTTTTTTGCCAAAGCGCCCGAGCAAATATCAACTTATAATGAAAATGTCCACAATTATCAATCATCTACCAATCAGACCCCTATTGAAGATGATACAATTGATTGGGATTGGCTTGCTGAGTTGGATCCACTTGAGACACCAAAAAATCATTCACCTCCCACTGCAAATACTTCTGTAGTAAATGAAAGAGACTCCCAAGGTTTAAGTTTCAACTTAAAATCTGAGTACCAGGAGATTGTTACAGTTATGCTTGAAACACCTATTCAGAAAAATAGTGAATGGAGTAGAAATAAATTACCTGCAGCCATGCTTAAGCCAGGAGGGGATAGTCAGTTAAGTTCGACAAATAAAAAGGAAATGAAAGTCTCTTCCGCAAAAGTTAATCATAAAAGCAGAAGAAAAATTGCGGAGGCAAGGGATTCATGGTATTGTCGTGTTGGGGAACGAATGTCATCATTTTCAGGGAAAAGAAATGATGTATTACAGACAAATAAAATACCTCCACCACTATTACTAGATCGTAATGAAATAGCTACTATTCCTAAAATTCAATATCCTGAGCTAACTCCTCCACATCATTCCTTTGAATCTGCGGACTCAGGAATACGATCACCACTTTCGAGACTTGAAGAGAAAAAGAAGGGCTCTATTGAATTACTGATGCAAAAATTTCCAAAGATTGTTCCAACGGGGAATGGTACTGAAATACCTCTTCTAAAGACTTTAGAGATGGAAATGGAAGAACAATCGAACCAGTGGCAACATCTACAAAATAATTTAGATCGCGACTCTTTTATTTCTATCTTAAGTCAGCTACCAATAGAATCTCTTCAGAGTTCCAAAAAAATATTGGAATCAAGCGACGTTGGTGACAATTTAGGGCCCAGAGCTTCCCATTTGTCAACATTATCAAATATCTCAAACGAACTATCTACTGATACCTGGCAGCAACAGCTTGCTGAAGCTCAAATTTCTTACGCTGATCTTTATAATCAGAGACCAAATCACTTCAAGTTTTCAAATTATCAAGTTTTAACTCCAACACCTCCAGAAAGTATAGACTCTGAAAATGACAATATTTCTCAGTTTGAAGATGAAGATGAAACACCACGTCAATCAAGTATAAATTTATTAAGTACTGATAACTCACTTTGGCGTCCAACTTTTCCATCAAATCATGAAAGATACAATTCCATGTGGAATCCCTCAGACTTATCAAGTATGTTCATAGACACAATGCCTCCAGCTGCAGATCTACGCCCACCTAAAAGATATACAGAACAGGGTCTTTCAATAAAGAGTCATAGTCTTTGGTTCAAGAAGTTTAAAGACGGTAGAAAAGTCCAATCTTCTAACTCTTGGCTTTCCAAAATTGAGGGCCAGGAAATTCACCAGAGTCCCGAAGAAGAATTTAATAATTTTGAACAAGTAGATATGATTCCGGATTCTCACGGAAAAGATAAAGCGCATGTTAACTCCATGGGTAGCAAATGTGAAGATATGGAAAATTTTAGTGAATTCGAAGAAAAGTTCGATGAGAGCACTCTTTTAAAGATTGCAGCCCTCTTAAAAACTGATAATCTTCCATCAAACAAAAGCCTGCTTCCACCAAGGCAAAAGCACCACTTAGAAAGTCAATATGATGATTTTCCTAAGGATGAATTACCTAAACCGGTTTCGATTTTGCCTCTAAAGATTAATGAAAATTTCTCTGCGCCTGATACTAAAGACACTCAAGTAAATAAGTCTCCAGCTATTGTAAATAAAGGTGTATCCAAAGACGAAAATATTAATCAGCTCTTAGAGGCTCGAGAAGTATCAAGTGACACACCACATTTTAAAACTGAAGAAATCTCCGAATCTATGCTTTGGAATCATGAGTATTGCACTATTCAGTCTGTCGGATTACTACAACCTTCCCCCGAAACCTGGAGAGCATTGAATATTATGCCTGAGAGAGCTTATCGATCTAAATCAAGGAAACTTGATAACAATCTCCCAAAATTTGAATTTAATAAATTATGGGTCAAACCACAAGAAAAACTGCAAGCTCAAGAAGTTACTGGAATGTGGGTAAATTATCAAAATTTCTCCACCATGAAGTCAATTGAAATCGCCATTGAAAAAACTTTTTGTTCTAAGCTCTGGAACCAAGTAAATTCCGAAAACTCCATTATTCGATCAATTGGTCTACATCAACCTTCACCCAAAGCCTGGAGAGCATTGATTACAACGCTGAAAGACGCTCCTCGATCAAAACCAAGAATACCTGACAGTAATCTTCCAATAATAAAAACACAGAGCTTGTGGACTAAACCTAAGTATACATCGCTAGCTCAAGAAATCAGCGCTACATGGGATAGATCACGAAGTTTAGTTACTGGAGATAATTCGGGAAAAAAGTCACACATTAGTATAGGAGAGATAGATACTCAATTTACACTAGACCATCAAATTGTGAAACCTCAAATTAACCAAAAACCAGTAGCAAACATTAATATTGAGGTGAGTAATTGCATTTTTAAATTAAATTACAGAGCTAAAAAAGCTTACGACAAACAGAAGCAAGATTTATTAGTGAATGACGCCGAAAATACTTTTAAGTCTAAAAAAGATCTCCAAGTCACAAAAATTACAAATGAGGTAGGAGAGAGATCGCAATTCAAAACTAATGGAATTATTTTTGAGTCAATGCTATGGAGCCCAGGACGCTATTCAGACATCGCTTATGAGTCTTTTGGGCTACAGCAACCTTCATCTGATGTATGGGAGGCTTTCACTGTTATTTCTGAAAGCTCTTCATGGTCTAAACCGAAGCAAATTGATGCTAGCCTACCAAAATTTGCAACTGAAAAATTGTGGGCTAAGAAACAACAGGTTCTGACCCCAGAGTATGAAGCTAGTGTTATGTGGACAATCAAACATAACTCTCAAACTGAAGACACCTACAACGTAAAATCAGCTATTAATTTGAATGAAAAAATGGTTTATTCTAAGCTTTGGACCAAGAAGCATCCTGTAGACTTAGTAATCCTCTCAGTCGGGCTACAGCAACCCTCAACCGAGGTTTGGAGAGCTTTAAATAGTATGCCCGAGAAACTTTCCAAGTCTAAGCCTCGTATATCAAAATGCCGCCTTCAGATATTAAAAACGGGTAATTTATGGGTCAAAAAGCAGCAGGATAAGGAACAAAAGCAAAAAGCTAACGCAATGTGGACGAATGAAAAAATTCTTGTAACTAGGGAAAAATCGGAAGTAAAGTCGGTAGCGAACTCCCAAGAAAAGACTTTTAATACCATGCTCTGGACCAAAGATCATTCTTTCATTATTAATACTCGATCCATTGGTCTACAGCAACCCTCACCCGAAGTTTGGAGAGCCTTGAATTTCATGCCTAAGCAGTTTTCCCAGTCTAAACCACGTGTATCTAAAAGCAGCCTTCCGATGCTAAAATCAAACAACCTATGGGCTAAACAGCAAATAGTTAAGACAGAAATGGATAATATTAATGGAATATGGAAAAATGAAAAAAAACCAGAGACTCAAGACATCTCTACTATAGGAAAATCGCAAGTAAATTTCACAGAGAAAACCTTCGATACCATGCTTTGGAAGAAAAAGAATCCTTTAGACTTAGTAATCCGCTCAGTTGGGCTACAGCAAACATCATCTGAAGTCTGGAGAGCCTTGACTATCATGCCTGAGAAGCGTCCCCAGTTTAAACCACGTGTACCTGAAGGCAGCCTTCCGATTTTTAAATCAGACAACTTATGGGTAAAACAACGACAAGTCGACACAAAAAATAATGATACCAGCGGAATGTGGACAAACGAAAAAGTTCTTGAAACTAGGGAAAGTCCTGAAGTAAAATCGGCAGTGAATTCCCAAGAGAAAACCATTCAATTTAATTCTATGCTTTGGACCCAAACTTATCCTTTAAATATCACTGCTCGAATTTTCGGGATACAGCAACCCTCACCTGAAGTTTGGAGAGCCTTGACTATCATGCCTGAGAAGCGTTCCCAGTCTAATCCACGTGTATTTGAAGGCAGCCTTCAGATATTGAAAACAAACAACTTATGGGCTAAACAGATACAAGCCAAACCAAAAACAAATGATACTAGTGGAATCTGGAAAAATGAAAAAAATTTAGGAACTCAAGATTTATCCAAAGTAAAATCACGGATAAATTTCACAGAGAAGACCTTAAATTCTACACTATGGACCTCAAGGAATCACGAAAATATCGATATTCGAGTATTTGGGCTACAGCAACCATCAGCTGAAGCTTGGGGAGTATTCAAGTATATTTCCGAAGATTTACCTCGTTCTAAGCTGAAAAAAACTGACAATGACTTTATAAGTTTGGAAAAAGATAGATTGAGGTCTTTACATTTAAATTCTACAAAATTATGGTCTCTTAGCAAAAATTCAAAAGAAGCAATAAACTGGATATCTAGATGTTGTTTGATGCAAGACAAAAAATCAGATTCAGAGCTTACTTCTGAGATAAAAAATTATTTATGGAAAAAGAAGACCGTAACATCCAAAACTTCTTTTATAGGAATCAATAAGTTATCGAACTTCCGGGCTTCTATCTACCAAACTGGGGCTATATCAAACGCAGCGAGTACTACTTATAAGTCAAATTATCCCAGACTTCCTTTAGATCAGTTAACATCAAAAAAATTATGGGAAAAAACCATAAAAATTCCAATTCAACGTGACGTTAGTTATCTAAGTTATTTTAAAATTTGAATGTATGCTAATGACTAATATAGTGGATCTCCGAGTCCTCAGTTCGACCAGAAAGTCCAACATTCTCCACCTCATCCTCACTTCCCTCTTCCCCGATTTCTGACGCTTCTTCAATATTCTCTATAAGTACAAAGGCCTCTTCAATTTGGGCTGTGCAAGAAATGCCAAACCACCATTATATGTATCCGTTTATCAGTGAGGGAAATCCATTGGAATTGAAGCCAATTTACGATGGTCATCGTGTTTCAAAATCATCAATTGGACCAAAATTAGCTAGGCCAACCCCGCTAGCTGCGGTCTTAGAAGCAACTCAACAATTTTCCCAAAATAGTCGGAAAACTGAAGATAACCAGACACCTAAACACCCAGTATCCAAGAGCAAAAAATACTGGAAAATTGCTGCCAGTGAGACTATAAAAGAAACTTCATCCTTATCCAAATCTAAATCAAAAAATCCTCTTACTCGGACGTTTGCAGCTTCCCCCGCTGAGTGGAAGTTAGCACTAACAGAGGCCATCTTAGCTGGTAATACTAAAACTTCGTAAAATTCTTCATAAACTGGCGGCGTCAGGAGTTTGATTTAAATAGGAGTAAAAAGTCTTGACTAGCTTAAAAGGATTTATTTTTATTTATTTCGCTTTAAGAATTTAAAAATTCTATCTTTTATTTTTTAGAAAAAGTGTGGGAGTTAGGAGACATATTTAATGTAATATAGTTAGTTAATTTCTTTTCTTTTTTTACTAGTCTTAAAAATTTAGATTCTTATAATTTGCACATTCCCCGTCAATGTTATAGTTTTTTTCACAACGTAAGCAGCTATGCTACATGCTACATGTTACGCTCATCAGGTTTTCGTGTAGAGTTATTTCTTTTTTATGAACTACCATATATTTTCCTAGTACGTGCCACTAAGTAGTAAATCCCATAAATCTTAATTTAGTCCATCTAAAATGTCTAATTAAAGCTTCCCATCTAATCTGCTATAATCGCACAATAATATCATTCATGAAATCATCTTCAGCCTAAAGACTCCGATATTAAAGGAGATCAGGAGCCAACCGAGCAATAACCTCTCCCAAAGAGTGTTTATCATTAATGAATACAGGAAATGAAAGCAATCTTCTTCTACACTGCGAAAACTCTTTTTTTGAAGTGTCCAGAAGTTTTGATCATGAGCTGTATCTACCAGACTTAAAAATACAATCATCCCAATGTTCAATTCTAGCCTTCGGTGTAGCTCACCTGCGATAATATTATAAATCGTATCAAATTGAAAGTCAAAGCCCGAAGGCAGTAGAGGTTAAGCTATTAGTCACTAAGTAGAAGTATAAGATACAAAGATTAAACACAAGAAGAGACTTCTCTAATAATGGATCGAAGTAGATCAAAGATAAGATAAAAAAAAGTAGTCTTGTTGAATAAATTGAAGTAAGAGTGGTATTAGATACAATTCTTGATAAAACATAGTTGCTAAGCTCAAGATTAGAATCCAGATATTATATACACGAATTTCCTCACTCCAATTCCTAATTCAATTTTTATAAATAGATAAAAAGTCATTGAGATTACCTTCAGGTTAGACCCAAAATCAAAATGCTTTCAGGCTTACCCATATAGTTACGTTAGCCTTATTCTCAATGTCATAAAATTAGGGTCTAAGCAAGAGTTTTCTTCGAGAGAACCTCAACCTCATAGCCATAAGCGACGCGGGGCAAACGACTACGGCATTAGCAAAAAATGATCACGTGATCTAAAATCACTTAATAAATAATCCCTTAAGACTTAGTTGACCCTTTTTTTTTTTAAAAAAAAGAAAGAGCTATTTATTTGAGCGTAAAATTAGATTTTAAAGATGTTAGAAGTAAATCCAAAAGGTCACTGACTCATGGTTTTTAAGTCTTGAGCTCACTAAAAGAGACTGGTCTCTAGACAAATGCTTCTTTTGAGGTGTAGAAGGTGAGATCTGAGAAGAGTTCATCTGTGCAAATAATCAGTTCCGAAATGTAACCTCGGTCTGCTAAAAGGTCGAGCTTGATAATAAATATGTAAGATTTGATAAATGAATATAAATGTAGTTACTCGATGATTGTAAATTATTTAGTGTGTAAGTATGAAAGATATGGTAGTGACAACGCAAAGCTACTAATTATGGTGAAGGTAAGTATAAATGAGCAGACGTACAACGATGGTTTGTGAAATCGATGGAAAATCAATTGTGCATATTTTGACCTCATTATCCAGGTGTTAAATGTTTTTGGAACTTTGCTAGCTCGATGCTAGCAGGGTCATATCCCTGAAGCGAGAGTTGTCTCCACTTTTACCCATTTTCTACCGTGGCCATATGGTAGACATATTCGCATATTCATATTTAAGCGGAAGTGGTTGGCAGATGAGTGATCGGTCTCGTTCCTCGACTTAATCAAAAAGTCCAAGGCTGGGATCTAATATGACTATCCCTAAAAGAGTTTAGTTATACGATCATAGAAATCCCTGTATAGGATGACGCCAATTATACTTGAGGTACTGAGAAAATCTGTCAATCATTGCTCCACTTTGTTGTCTGGCCGACCTAAGCACAACATTCTTAGGCTTTTCAAAAGTAAATAAAATTAAGTTAAACAAACAACCGCGTGGTGATGGTATCAAATATCATTCTATACTAACCTCAACCATTCAATCTGTTCGGATAACTTACCATTCAATATCTAGCATGGAAAACCAAAAGAAAGAGAGTACTTCTTTATTTCAAGTGTTCTTGCGACTCCGTCCGCCACCGACACTAAACCAGTCTGTCACGTCACCGGAACGAATTTTGACAGTCGAAGAACCTTCTTCTCCAGATAGATCACCAACCAATGTCGTCTTAAATCCACCAAGTGACAATCGAAGGAGGGCGGTTGAAAAATTTACCTTCACTCAGATCTTCAAAGAAGATGCAAACCAACTTGATGTCTTCAATGGCACTGACATATTAACCCTTATCGAGGGAGCATTAGGTAAAAATAAAGAGGAAGGAAGAGATGGATTATTAGCTACATTAGGTGTGACTGGAAGTGGAAAGGTATATTCTGAAATATCCAGGAATTATAAAATTTAACTAATATACGTGTGAATTGTAGACTTATACCATGCTTGGTTCACGTTCTCAAAGAGGTCTTATTCAACTCATACTAGACGTTCTATTCCGCTCAATCTCAAAAAATCTTCATCAAGATATTTCAGACTCATCCTTCCATGCATCAATCGCTGCTGCAGACACCAGTGAAGCACATGTTATTTCAGCACAAACTTTCTTGGAAACAATTTATCCTGATCTTACTAATACGACCCGGGCGTCAAGGGCTCAGACACCATTAGCTGTACGTGAATTATTTTCTTCTCTGTTTATCTATTGAATATTCTTGAATCAGTGTTTGAATAAAGCATCTTATGCAATGAAGTCGAAGACTGTTTTGAAAAGCAGCCTTATTGAAAAGTTTGTTACAGCATTTTCTTTTGACTAAATTACATGTCTTGTTTTAAGTGACTCGAACGTTATGCTGAAATTTATTTAAGCGCGAATCTAGTTACAGCACGACTCCACGAAGAATTCTCCCCCAGAGTTCGATGCCTTGCACTCCAAATATCAGTCATGTAACAGCTAAATGTGATCCGAACGCACAATATGCGATTCTTATTTCAATGTACGAGGTTTACAACGATAGAATATTTGATCTTTTAGCTCCAGCCCTACCTACGAAGTCAACCAAAGAATATCGTAGACGGCCACTACTCTATAAACATACTGAAAACTCAACACATAAAAAGGTTGTGGCTGGACTAAGGAAAATTGTCTGTGGAACAAATAAAGAGGCTCTAATGGTTCTTGATGCTGGACTTCATGAACGTCAGGTTGCCGTGACAGGTTCCAACAGCGTATCATCTCGCTCTCATGGATTTATCTCTATAGAAATAAAAAAGAGAAATTCAAACTTGGTGCATGGTAAATGGGCAGGTAGCTCTTTAACTATTGTTGACTTAGCTGGAAGTGAACGAGCCCGTGATGCAAAAACTCAGGGAACCACCTTGGCTGAGGCAGGCAAGATTAATGAGAGCTTAATGTATCTCGGGCAATGCTTGCAAATACAGTCTGATATGGCTAACAGCACAAAGGTACAGTTTTTCCCTTTTTCTAGACCTAGTACTTACATTTTCATGATACAGCCTAACCTCGCTCCGTTCAGACAGTGCAAGCTAACTGAACTTCTGTTCTCTAATTGCTTTGCACATACAAATAATGGAAATCATGTTTCGACATCTCATCATAATTCTCAGAAGGCTATTATGATAGTTATGGCAGACCCAATCGGTGACTTTAATGCTACTTCTCAGATTCTACGCTACTCTTCTTTAGCACGAGAAGTAACAGTACCACGCATTCCATCTGTAACCTCAACAATTGTTTCTAATTCTATGGATTCGCAGTACTTTAATTCTACTCGAACTATGAGCAGTAGAGGGAATCCTAATGATAGCGAGCGAGCAACTATGGAGATAGCCGCGCTTGAAATAGCCCGTATGAGCGACGAAATCGATTGCTTGCGTGTTGAACTTCAACACGAATCCGAACGTAGAGTAGAGGTTGAAGCACATGCAGAATGGCTCTCTAACCGCTTGATCGACATTGAAGCAGATATTCGGGAAGAATGTTTTCAAGATATGGAACAAAGGATAGAAACTGAGATGCGTCGATGGAAAGCTACTTGGGCATTAGAAGCTGATCTAAAGGATGAGCATCTCGATCGTAAGCTTGAAATCTTTACACGAACAATTACTACTACCACACTGAAGAATGAAGAAGATAAAGAAAATGCTCATAATGGAACGAAAGAGGACTTGGAGGCTGAAAACTTACGCTTGAAGATGGAGGTAGAGAAACTGAAAAGGGAAATTCAAGGTCGGAGTCCAACCAAAATGAAGCGATTACCATTGCAAGAAAATCGATCAATAACTTCAATGATAGACTCAAGGCCGAGAGACTCGGCGTCCAGTTACGGAAGTAAGATATTACAAAATAAATCTTTAAGTCCTACGAAAAAACATCCCAAAACCACATCACAAAATTGGATATTACTTCAGGATGACCCGTTGTGAAATTTAAATTTTTTTCTGATTAAAAGTTTGAGATTTCCCCAGCGTGTTTATTATCTTTTAATATCAAATCTTAAAATACTCATGAGCAACCCACTTCTCATGCATAGATATCTAAGAATTTATATTTCATACGTGGATCTTAATATCGCCTAAAATTTTAATGTCAAACATAACCGTACGCTTTTTTAAATCCTTGGAAAATGGAAGAGAAAAAAAAGATTTTATAGCCACCAAAATTCCCAAGGGGTTTGTGAAGAAATCAATCTTTTACCTGTAAATAGTGGGAGCGTGGCGAAAGGAGCTTGAAAAAAATTGTTCATTTAAACAGTAAATATGTGCTTGCCTCGTCAGTAAAGATGTGTAGTGTGGAGTAAAGATTTTTTTCGAGACAGTGCATTTCAACTTTAAATATAATAAAAGCAATTCTTTATTTATCTGTTCTGTAACCAATACTTTACGTTCATCCACCACAATTACAGAATATAAATGTACATGTGTTTTTTTGTATTTTTAAAGAATTGTCAAGTATATTGGTAATTAGTTTTTTTTAATCATTCAGGTAGGCTAGACATATCTATCTATCTTTTTAAACCTGGCTAGCAAGATATTTGCGTTCAAAAATGATCAGGACGTAGCTGCGCTACTCTGCCCAACATTGAGCCAAAACAAAATTTAATTCCATAGCCACTCTGATTTTGATTTTTTTTTTTAATTTTTTTCCAATAGCATATTTATCCATTAATTTTATTCATAGATAAGAGATTTCTTAGACTTTCGGATATGACTGTGATAAAGTCTGACATTTATATAGACTCGGGCAGCTGATCTTCAATTCTAAGAAACAATCCGGGATAGTTTGTGAAAGTTCATATTCATTCCCCTGCAGTTATACAATCTTATCATAACAGGTAATGTTAGTTTTCATTATTAACACCTTATAATACAACATATTAACATCCAAAACTTATAAGGTACCAGTAAACAATGTAGAATAGAATACATCTATTTTTTTTTTCAATTTTAATACGTTTTATTTCTTCTTCTTCCATTATATCGATTTTACTTTCATCGCGGTTGACAACCGGAGAGTTCGGTCAAAGAGGAATGAAAGAGACGTTCTTAGTAAGAGGTTGAAGCTCGTTTTATCTAAGAAGAATCTTACATCTAACTCTTTTTTGCTAAGTTTAGTTAACGTATTAATACTGTATGTGATATTGCGTTACCAAAGAAATTTGAATAAAATTCCAAACTACTTACCTTAACGAAATATTTTCATCTTTCGAGAGTCTTGTTGAAACTTTTAATTAACCATTGCAAAGATCCTCGAGAAATTCTAACATCCTTCTCTGAAGCTTAACCAGATCAACTTCGTCAATTTCCTTGACACCTTTAACTTTCTCAGCCTTCTTTGCGGCAGGTCTGACTAGGTCGGATCGAGTCCCGAAGAAAGGAACACCAAGACTTCTAAGTTTGGCATTCATCTCTCTTACCATCTGCATTTGTGCCTTGTACACTTTCAAGTCAAAGGTTTGGAGTTCTCTTTCCGTTGACTTTATATTTGTTTCTGGTTGAAGTGTCGAGACAACACCTCCTACAGCTTTCCTGAAATTTGTTAGTTTGGAAAGTGTGTGAACTGATTTTCGATGATAAATTTTATAGGAATACTTGCAATACTTCGTCCAATTTTTTTTGCCCTGCCTCCCGGGCTTCAAGCTTCTCAATGAGAGCATTCCTTCCATTCCACCATTGCTCCTCATGCTCATGCTGAAGTTTGAGAAGCTATCACGATATAAGCTAGATGTATCTATAGCTAGACAAAAAAATCCATTTATACCCTGCGGATTTCATCTAAAATATTCTCATTTTTTGCGACCGTATTTGAGATACACAATAGGCCAGCAGGCCATTCGAGTATACAAGTTGGATCAACTATATTTTTCGTTACAACTGATTTTTTTTGAGAAGTAGAATTAACATTATATGCAGTAGGAAGGAAAGCCTCCAAAGTGGGTGCTGACTTATATTGTGAATTAGGCGTTACAGTTTCAACCGGTCTCGGATATACATGATCTATAGATTGCTCATTAAAGGATCTAGATGTTGCTATTGGTAATTGATTCTGATTCCGATTTGGGTATTGATCATGAATCTGAGTCTGATTCTGATTCTGTGGTGTTAGGCTGGCTAACGTCCTAAGAATTGAAGCCAGATCTGTCGTCGGATTCGCATAGTAACCGTTAGAAGACATGGCTGTTAATTATCTATCAAAGATAATTAAATTACCATTTTAATCAAATCATAAATGTATTTGTAGATAAGATCGTCTAGATGTTGACGTCTGATATAACTTTTGGAGGTGGCGAAGTTATGACGCTTACTCGCTCAAAAAATAGTTGATCGGCTTTCCCATCATTCTTAAGCTCTTTCCTACTACGCTTACTTTACTACGATGTGAACCGAACTATCACCAATAGGTATCCTTTCCTTACGTCTTTAAAAAAGCCTCGAAATGCCTCAATCAGCGATTGATGCTACAAGGTTTACTTCTACCACACCTCACGTCTCTCCAGCCCTCAACAGACAGAAATTCGTAAAACTTCCTCAGAAACCAGGACCTCCCAGTGAAACACCTCAAGAAAAAGTTAGAAGGCTACGAGCTGCGGCAGAGAAAGCAAGACTATCACAGATAAGTACATTTGATCGTTGGATTGCTCGAGGTAGAGTATGGGCCGATGTGGCGCACACAGTAACGACAACAACTTTAATAGCTGCTTCTGGTATGTGATCTAGAAGTCTTGCTACACATAACTTAGTCTAATTCTAGTTTTAAATAGCCAAACTAATGGTTAAATAGTTTTCGCTGGCGGCTTAACAATATATGCTGTGACAGATATGATAATTTATAATCGAAGAAAAAAAGCAGAATACTTCCAGGTGCAAAAGGCTCAACAACAATTAGTTCTTGATACGGCACGAAAAGCCGTTCAAAATGGCACAGCTTCTGAAGCACAAATCAATATTGTCAAATTGGAAGACCAGCATCAAGCTTCAAGTAAAAACTAGTGATTTATCACAATCTTTCAAGAATACACAATTCTTAACTGTGAAAAAATCATCAAATTCATGTGTGAAGTTATCCATGGGGAAATGGGTCCCTTTAAATGTCAATGACTTCTTACTCTTACCCAAGCTATGATTGGGAATAATCAACCATGATCAATAATTATTGATTCGTGAGGATTTGTGAACTCCATTTTAAGGCATTCCTTTTTCGTTCACTAGTTTACGATTTACGATCTATTGTCTACATTGGATTGCAGCCAGTGTGACCAGATAATTGGGTTGTGCGTTTAATCTTTCCAGATTTGCAAAACCCTTGAGTAGTAATATCCAATCTTCTGTTTAGCGGATTATAGCTATTTAGAATATGTATAATTCATACAAAAGTTGTTAGATTGATTTTATTCGTATGCAAAGACAATAACAATTATTTTGCCAATCTTACATATACATATATATTTTTGAAAGTCACTCAAAATCCTGATATTTCGATGGAGACTGAAAGATTGCATTCAGTAAACTTTTGAACCAATTTACTTATTGACTTGTCTAGGCTTTTCGCGCAACAAGTGGTGGGGGAATCTTTAAGAAAAACTCATTTGTTTAATTTTTTCTTACGCGGTCTAAGCCATTCTTCCATACCAGGTGGCCAATAAACTCTATTGTCCTTTCCTCCCATACCTACTTCGAGCTCTGGCACTACATCTCTAAAACTTTCTACTTCAACTTCAACCTCTTTGCCAAATTCATTAATCTCAGCTAAAATTTCCTTGTTAGTTTTCTTGGTAGGGGGTTTTTTTGGTAGAGGCCTATTATCATCTGATCTATTATAAGGTACAATATTATTAAAACTATCCCAACCAGGAAGTTTGTAGATTCGCATAAGCTCGAATATGGCTTGTTCCTTATCTTTTGCTTCAATCATTAGATCCATATCATTTGGGCAAGGGGGAAGACTATTAGGTCTAGCATTGTGCTTTCTTCTTTGCCTAGCTGTTATAGCATCCGTACAAGGTTCTGAATAATGCATCTTCTGACGTATTGATTTTTGTGTCCAAGTTGCTTTGATACGAGGAAAGAGAGACATAATATCAAGTGTACCTTCACGAAGATGATTTGAAGAGAAATTTATGTTATGATGATGAAAATCAAGACAGAGTGGGATGTTAAGCTCTTCACAGACAGGAAGTAAATCGTGAACAGTCCATGAAACATCATCATTTTCAAGCACAAGACGCTGTTTGATTGATTTTGATAACTTTTTGTAATTTTTTCGAAATCTTTCCAGTGTTGCGGTTTTGTCACCAAAAGTACCTCCCATATGAATTATCATTACTGCATCAGCATTTTGTTGTTTAGGCAGCTTGAGGAGAGTTAATAACTCATCATGATACTCTAAATCACGTATTGCACTAGCGATCACCTCTTGTCTCGGACTTCCTAGCTGGGTAAACTGTCCAGGATGTGTACTTACTCTGTGCCCTAGTTCCACAATAACTTTTCCAGCTTCAGCGAGTGCCTCACTTGCGAAAGGGGCCAATTTGTAACCGTATTCAGCGTGACTAGCAAACGGAAACATCTCAGACGATAAACGCATAAATTTAATGCCATATTTGTGATTCCAACGAAGCATTTTTGGAATATCGCGAACATTAGCTAGGCCTAAGGCTTCCACAAAACGTTGACCAGACTCGAATGAAGGAGTCTTACTTTTGTCTGGGCGGTTTTTGGTGGCATGCTCAGCTTTATTCGGATTGGCCAAAGGGTAGCGGTGCTCGATTATTGAAGCAATCCGACAGGTGCGCGATGAAAAAATTGAGGGAAATGTGTCACGAAGATATGTGTTAAGACATGCCTAATTTTAGTGTCATTATTTTGAAACTTAAAGAGATATATTAAATCCTACGTATCCTAGACGTCCTTTCCATGGTAACGGTAAATAGGAACTATTTATCGGTGGGGGTCTCTCAGCTTCTTTTCTCTCGGTATCTTTGATTTCTGAAGTATCCATGACCTCTTCATCGAAACCCAGATATTTATCCACTTCATCATCAGCATCTTTCTCTTTTGATTCAACTTTAATGGCCTTTTCCCTGGTTCGCTTTGTCTTGGAAATTGTGATCTCATCATTTTCAGTATCTGATACAACTAAATTTTTGGGTATTATTTTTTTCTTTTCTCAATTAATGATGTATTTCGTAATTTCGACTTGAAATCACAAGAACGAGAGTAACTGTTTTTGACGGCATTTTGAGATTTATCTTCTATCTCGCAAAGAGGCTTAATTTCGGTTCTTTTAATCTTTTTTCTCTTTCCTCTAAGACTTCCCTCCACTTCCGATTTAGTCTCATGGATTTTCGATTTGTTTTCAAGATCGAATTCTATTGGATTGATGCGTTTTTTTAGTTCAGAACCCTTGGAAGAGAGCGATGATATTCTTTTTCGTTTGGCAGACATCAATCGATGAAAATATGAATTAGCTAATATATCATAAATTGCAAGCAAAGGCCGTCTTTTTGGAAGTATGTAACTTGAGAAGGAGAATGGCATCCAACTAGAATATGTCAGTGTTGCTAATTTTAGTAAAAAGCATTAGTAAATGCCAATTACTGAACTCAAGACATACATACATATGTATATATATACATTATACGATCACTGGTAACCATTCTTCTAATATCATTTTTATTCCTAATCATTGTAATTTATGCAAAGTTTGCATACCATAAGCTAAGATGGAGTTATATTTGCAAGATATAAAATATTTTAATCCAAGACTGAAAACACGAGCTGAAAATCAAAATTAGGGTAAGCCTGTTCATATCATTTGATGTCCACTTGATTTTCTATGAAATTGTAACTATCAGAAATCTTGATCAGTAAGTATGAATATCATCTCCTCTTCTAATTCTAAATAGTAACTTGTAGAGTTTATATAAGAGAATTCAGCCACACGCCGTTTTTGAAGTAAATTAGGCAGTTTCAAGAGAAATTTATAAAAGAGATCCAAATAGATAATAGAAATATTGTAGAATTTAATGTGTATCGTTCTCCTACTACCTTAAACAAAGTTATAGGAATGGCACAAATATTGTAAAATTTTGTCAAGTATTTATTATAAATGAACGATCTATATTCAGCTGTATGAGGGCCGGTCAGACTTGGGATTAACAATTTGTGTGAATTAAATTTGTGTAAGAAATCAGACCTTCTCCACGGCACTAAATAATAAAAAACCCACAATAAATATCAATGTTCCATTATCACCAACTCTGAAGAAACCGCATTCATCAACTTATCTATAAATTTAATATTTGAATCATTATTGATTTGTCAAATCTAAATTTCGCACATTTTTTCCTGCCAAAAGAGAGTATCTGGGGAGTTGTGACGGGTTAAATAAAATGAAGTAATTTTTAAAACTTATATTGACAGTTAAGTAGGCCTGTAAATACCATTTCTCAACATTTTTGCTTACTGAAAAATTAAGTCTATGACACGAAATTAAATTCGAGGTTTTTTTCAATTGAAAATAAAAATCGAACAAATATTGGAAGAAATATGGGACTGCAAATATTTTGGAGACGTTATGAATCTGAAGATTTTGAGTGGAAATTGAATTTTCAGTCTATTCAGATTTGACCAGTCAGTTTGCAATATTGCAGCGTAACGCTTCACGTGAGGATTAATCAGCAAAAATTCCACTAAAACCATCAAATTGCTATCAGGACGTCTTTGAAGACACACATCAAATCTACGTCAATATTGACTGAACACCTTTTGTGTTACGCAAATTCAGTCTTTAAATTCAAATATCACACAACCTTTCCAGAGAAAAACGAGTATCTGAAGAGTGAGGGCAGGATAAATAGAATGAAATGTATGTTTTGAAAAATAGTATTTACAGGCCTCCAAGCCTGGTGATGAAAATTTTAAAAAATTACTTCACTTTATTTATGTAGCACTGACCCTCCAGATACTCATTTTTCGCTGAAAATATATGTAACATGTAGATTTAGAGACTGAATTTATATCATTACTTTATTGCATACTCATCGTTATTTTGGATGTGGCGCGTGGCTTTAATGTCGATGAGATGGCTAATTGAGGATTAATCCTCAATTGAAGCGCTACAAATTTCTGCAATTTTTGATTCTGCAATCTTGCAAATTGACTTAATTTCCAGTCTGAACGTCACTAACATAAAGGATTTTGGAATTTCCAAAGACATGTCTCAAAAGCTTATGGTTTGGTTTTTCCAAGTTTTAAATTTAATTTAGCTTTACAGGTGAAATTAATAATAATTCGAAGATCCACAACCTCACTACACAAGATATGAAAGTATTACAATATTGATATTTTTTATTTTTTATTAAATTGGGTGTGAAAAAATTAATTGAAATTTAATCTTTCAGATATAAATACATCAGGGCTATAGACGAGGATTCAGAAGCCTTTCTTCTCAAACTTGAAAGGCACCTATTATTCCTACATCAATTGTCCAAGGAACCTCTATCAAATCTTCCGGAAAACTAGTCACCGACTTCAAATATTGTAAGAGTGAAGTGAAATTAGGTAAGAACCTCAAAAGTCACACACAAGGCGAGTGAAATACTAGGAAAGAGAGTGTTGATAAAGTGTGCATCCCCTTATAATTTAAGCATACTAAAAACTTTCAGTATTTGAATAATCTTCAGATTAGAAGTCACAGCAAGATGATGAAAAGCTTGAAATGATCTGTAAAATAGAGAATTTTAAAAAATTAGACAATAAGACGCTGTCCCTAAAAAAACAATCTTTAGCTAGCCGCTATTTCAAAAAAGAAGTACACAATTTTACCATTATGAGAGTTCGAGTTTAAGAATGTTGCGTCATAATCATTTCAAGTCGATGTTTTTATTATTCTTCTATCGCGATATAACTGAACGATCAATGGATCTCAAAAACGATAAAGTTTATATTTTATGCTTCTAAAGATCTATTTTCAGATAGATGAATTAGCATGATTAAGATTACTCCGATACAGTTCACGGAAGAAAGAGGCTTTGACGACAAAATCTAATTACCCGCGTCGAGCGTTAACTGGCACAAAATCTAATCTGAACCTATTGGCATCTGGTGATTATTGATTGCCTATTACAAGTCTTACATGGTCCTAAATAGGATATTGTAAGAAACCTTGAGCGTCTAAACCAGACACAACGATACTTGCACTTATACTATTGTCTGGGAAGTCCTAAACGTCACGTCGTTCGCATTACTAATTCTTCAAACTGAACTGTTGCTTCATTCGTTAGTCACGTGATAAACATGGCGCGCTTAGACAGCCCGCTTTACTCTTTTGAGTATTTTTGATTTAGTGATTACCGTGGTGCCGGGTGGTGTTGTACATGGCCTGATAGCGGTTATTATGATGACTAATTCCAATCTTTGGGCAACCGTTATAAAGTACTTAGATTTGACGACCTCTTCTTTAGCCATCAAGGACCTGGATATGATTGGCCATTTTATGTTCAGCACTCGTTGAGTTTCAGGTTCAAAGATTTGGGTTAAGAGCTTCAAAGGAAAAAAGTACAAGAACGATAGATAAACGTGCTAATACTTGTCGCTTATCTGAAAGAAAAGCTAGAACTAAGCCGTAATATCGTCCTGGCACGCGTTAAGTCCCGAATTGCATCAAAATGAGTTCAGCAACTGTACTCCACAGGTCGGAAACGCCGTTTATCAGGCGAGCTATTAATACTTACCATAAATTTGAAAGGATTTTGAGCCGCGTCATCAGAGAATCTACCTCTATTAAACACGCATATACCTTTCCCAATATATCCCGTCTTCAGTAAGCCGGAATGTGGTAGAAAAATATACTTCATTGTAAATATTGGTAGCACGTAATCTTTACCAGAGTATGGAAATTGGACTGCATATTATGAAACCGAAAATTGCTCAAGTTTTCACACCCTTGATACCTTTCGAATTCCTCGATCCTTCGAAATCATTATCCTGCGATCTTCTGTATAGTTTTCGGTGGCATAAATTAAATCTTCACCATTATGACCTCTTCCTGGTTGCGAAAAGTTTCAAACAGGTTGAAAGTTTGAATTATGTGAATACATGATAGAGCTTCTTCAGTTTTTATCATTTCAATTAGTCGCTCTAATCTTAAATACAGATTTTGGTTCTCTGAGATGGCTCTCACTGCCAGTCTTAATGCTGGAAGTCGAGTTGAGTTATTCCAAAATTGGTGGCGAATCGTGAGTTATAGTTTGACTTGAAAAAGATATAACTAGTAACCCGATTTATATATATGTATAGGTCTTAGTTGGATTTATAATTCTTTCGATTACTCTAGGTATAGCTTACCAATTATATTTACTATATGGTTTATATCAAAACTTGAAAAGAGTAAGTTGATCAAAGAAATATATAATTCATTGATTCATTTGAAATTTAAATCAAATTGCAGACTTTTTGTTAAAGTTGTTACAGAAGTGGAAAATACCCCCAAATGAATATTTGGATATCAGAGAGAGTTTTTTAAATGCCTCCTCCGATTTCTGTCAATTTCATACCAAGAAGCCAAAAGAGAAACCTAAAAATTTTGGTGTTTTTCTGGGAGGATTTGAATCTCCTCCCACGATTTACGAGGAACAGATTCTCTCAAAATGGGATCTTCTAATTATCGATCCAACTGCTCCAGGAGTTTTAGAAGCAATATCTTCTGGATTTTATGCTGTTTCGCCACAAATCTTAGCTAGACTCGACCTTAGACTGACTACGAATCAAAGCACCTTGATGCAAGTTGTTACTGTAACAGAATGGATCATAAAAAATATCAGTGTCCTAGATAAGTCTGCAAATTATCAAATGTGCTTCACAGGAGTGTGCATTTGTAATTGGGTGAACTCTTGCTCAACCTCGTTTCTTAAGGAATTTATTTACTTTCT
Organism: Erysiphe pulchra; assembly: GCA_002918395.1. Lineage (NCBI taxonomy): Eukaryota > Fungi > Ascomycota > Leotiomycetes > Helotiales > Erysiphaceae > Erysiphe > Erysiphe pulchra. Next base: position 42,583 of record PEDP01000033.1, read on the forward strand.
AAGCACGCTAGGCTTTTTAGTTTATTTAGAAATAGCGGATCCAAAATTTCTGTGTGAGCCTGAGCTCATAGAATTGCAAGAAGTTAATGGCCTTATAATAAGAAACGGAACAATTTTACGCAATGGTGAAGAAAGGAATGCTTTTCAAATGGAAAAGCTAAGATCGACTATAAAAGGGTTTACATCAGAAGCATGTTTAAGAAGCTTTGTGGTCTTACTGTGGGAAACTATGGATGATGGCGCTCAGCCATCAAATGCTGTCATCAAGCGTTCTTACCAATGGTCGAGATTCTACAATGCAGTACCTTGGATTGGGACAAGATCCGCATTAAAGACAGCAGGGCTTAGTTTTACTCAAAAAGAGCCTTTGGGGGCTTTTGAATGGCTTAAAAGAATTCAAGTCATGGAAATTCATAAGAAGTGGAGTTCTAATCAATCTGTAAGTCAATATTGTGACTCGTTTCAGATTGTTATTTATTCTAGCTAGATCTACCTACACCAAGATAAATCAGTTAATATCGATCAGATATGTGCTGCTCTTCTAGTGCCATGGGACCAGATGAGCTACTTAAGTAGAGTTTCTCCAATTGTCGAACAATCATTACCATCTAGATCTCAGATCAAGAGTCCTAAATTATATCCAGATAATTTCCATAAATCTAGATCGCATCTAAATCTAGACTCGCTTTCAAATTGTTCATTAAATTCCGGCTCATCTACTTCGCTTAGTGAAACTTCACTGCAAGACTCTTTAGAAAGACAAGTTTTATCCGTCTCAGTATCTGGCTCACGATTTGACTACTTGGGGTGTTTTCCACTAGGCATAAGTGTGACCTGTAGAGATTTTGCCAAAGTAGTACAATTACAACATCGGTTAAGAAAAATGCGACTATTGGATGAAATCAAAAAATCAAAACTACGTGAGATGGGGTTGAAGTTTCAGCAATTTTTTGATTACTTTGACTGTCAAAGCAAGCAGAGAGACTTGAAATGGCCTACCTTGGTGAAGATACTTGGTCAGCAATTTCTTAATTTATCAACAGGGATTCAATCTTCGATTCAAGTTTTTGTAGGCCTAAACTCGGGGTTTGTGAGTCAAGGAGACACGCGTTTTTGGTCTGTATATGAATTTGACGAGGGAACTCTAAACATTTATGTGTCAGCCAACACAAATCAAAATCTTGAGCAAGTAATTTTACATACATATCTATCTAGTCACGGCTTCCCTAGAAGAGAATGTTTTCAGACCGAATTTATTTTCGCAGAATGGAGTAATTCTCTTGCTCAACCTCATTACTTGCCCCGGAGAATGACTGAAGATTTAAGCCTTCTAACTCCTTCAGAACTTCTCAAATTTCTTCAAGATTTAAGTCTTCATAGAATTAACTGTAAAACTACTTTAGTTTCTCTAATTATTGCTTCTGTCAAAAAGCACTTATTGGATTATACAGATGTATTGCAATTAAAAAAGATGGATACGATTGGATACTTGAGTGGACAAATATCTCCAGAAGTCTTAATAAATACTAGATTAAGGTGGTATCAACAGAATGGTTGTCATTATCCAGATCCTAAGCAAGCTCTTGAAATGTTTCTGCGAACCGATATATCTATAACTAAAATACTAAGGAATAGAAAGCTAAAGGAACTTGAAAAATTAACAAAAAGTCTTGCAGATATACTTGATTCTGGTTGCATTGATGCCAGAACTGACTTAATTTGTTTCTCAGTCTTCAGCGCTATTAAAAAGCAAGCCTTTGATGAAACTTATATTGAAGTTACGGACCGCAATACCCTTTTCAACGATCAAAGTGACCAGGCAGCAGCATTTGCTGAACTTTTCTCTACGGGAGCTAGGTGTGAAGCCTACTTTGATATTACTCCTAATGAATTAGGCAAATTATTATCTGATCGATACCGTAAGCATCATCACCAGAGTAACAATGAGCCTCCTCTTTGGAAAAACGCTGAATCAAAAATCCTATCTACCTATGCAGCAGCGAAGATCGATGTCCATACAATTTCTAAAAGGAAGCAATTATCAGGAACTCAAACGCTTACATCATTGAGTGTTTTTGTTGTTCCTGCTCTCCTAGATACGATACTATTCACAACTACTGGAAGAGGTCTTTATTTGAGCGAATTTATGACAAATACAGAGAAGTTTAGTGCTACTTTAGCTCTCATGATATCATTGCTCATTTCTGGAGCTGTTGGAACTTGGGTAACATGTGGTGGAACATATTATTTAATCTCAATGGCCTTTTCTGCGATGAATAGTTTTCTTGTGACGCGCCTTATCGGCGGCTTTGCTTTTACTATTATTACTGGGCTTATTGGCTTGGTTATTTTCTATATTTCGGAAGGATTGCTAGCTGGTATTATATTCTTTCTCTACCTTATAGCTTTGACATCTTACTTGTGCCTACTCGCAGCACTTGCTAATTTTCAGTATCCTGGCTCTGCATTTCAATCTGTAAGTATGAAAGCCCATTTTGAGCAACATAATATTTATATCAGTAGGGACGACCAATGATACTCATTTTGGTTCCTTTTTTACTTCTTTCTCCAATAATCTCTATGTGGATCCCGGGTTATGATATTTATGTTTATCTTGCAGTTTTGTACTCATTTATAATTCTACTTATACTCAGCATTCGTTATCTTGGATCATCGTGGACAACCTGGCTCTTTAGAATTGTAATTATCGATGATCAAAGATTAAAGAAATGGTATATCGATCGATATCAAAGTGGAGACGAAAAGGGGCTTGTTAACATTACAGAGCCAGGACTCTTGAAGATAGCAAGAGATACGATACTACGAGACATAAAAGTCGCCAAAAAAAGATTTTGGAAGAAAGTAGACGACCCGTTAATAAAGGCACTGGCTAATAGTCATAATGCTTCTACCTTTCTGTTGGAGTGGTATTGTGCATATTCCGAAACACCACTCCCAATACCCTTTTCGTCGACTTGGAATATTCAGATGAAAGTTGCTCTAAAAACTTTAAAGCAAATACAAACTGGAATAAAGCTTCACAATGCATTTATTCTTTGGCGACAAGCTGGTGATGAGGTAAAATTTTCGAATAGATGTATATTTTAGAAGCTAATTAAAAGTAGGTTGGGTGTAATATTCTTTACTTTGTAATTGCTCTTCTAGATAAATGGAACGCAATCTTGGCTGGCGGAAAACAGCTCTTGGGTCTATCCGCTACAGATCAACAGTTTAAAGTACCTGTTGGATTTGCTTTAGCTTATTATCTCATTGGTGCTGTTGTATTAGAGTTTAATGCTGCCAAACTTCATACAAAAACTACACAAGGCCAGAATTTGTTAATTGGGGATTTCTCCTCTCTCCCAGAAGCCTTGAAGTGTGAATCTCAAGCAAGAAGACTTCTTTACTGGAAAATGTTGGGTCGCTATTTTTTATTTCATGTATGGAGTTTAGCTGTTTCTTTTAGCCTTATTTGGATATATCAAAGCACTGAGAATTCAACAATAGTGTTTCTTGCCTATGTAGGCGCCTATACAGGTATTAAATTTCTAATCTTACTCTGATGAAAAGAGCTAATAATTAATAGGTTTGCTATGGTATCAAGTATGTATCATCTCCAATTCTTATAAATCTAACTTTCTAGCAGTTTACTAAAATATTTACTGGTCCTCGAAGTTTAAATCCACTTATTATAGCTATTTTATCGGGTATTCTTCTTGGACAGCTCCTCAGATATTTATTCCCTAAATTCATTTACTGCGACGTAATTGCTCTCACAGTTGCAACTTGGACAGCCGCTATACTTTCACTATGGTTTGCTCAAATCAAAACAAGAAGATCAGAACTTCAAAATTTTAAAATTTTAAGTAAACGCTCTAGGAATAACCATAGCAAAGAAACTGGAGTTTATCATGCCTTTACAGACCTAGAAAAGGATCCAATTCTCTCGCAAGACGAGTTGCATACTATTTTTAAAAGTATCCTATTAGAGAAATGCTACCGTCTTAATCCTCAAACATATCCTGGTCTACAAGTACGATCAATTTTATTATATTCACTAGGGATATACCGTAATCCTAGGGAAGACTTCTCGAAATTTGTCCTCAAAGCTTTCCCTAATGCTGCCAGTATATTGGAGTTAGTCGTGATGTATTTAGAACGTGGTGATGTGGTCATTGATTGCGTTCCAATGAAAATCATGACTGATGATTTAATTAATTTGAGAGCAGTGTCATATTTCAAAAATGACAGACTCCAGGTTATTTTTGGATGTGACATGGAAAAAATAAATGAGCAACAGTCAGTAATCACTAAATTCTCTCAATTGCAAGTTTTCCGTATCCCAAATAGTAATCCTAAAGCTTATTGAGATTCTTAGTGTTGCTGAAGTTATCCTACATGCAGTGGCTGAAAACTACATGAATTTGAGTCATGATGACTCTTTTCTTGCTGAATCTCTTCTTGCTCTTAGGCCATTGAGCCACAAATCCAAGCAATTTAATATTTCAAGTTGGGTTAGTGACTATCTTCGATCACCAATACACTCCTCGAAAAAAGCAAGAATATTTGCTTTCTTTTGTGAAAGACAGACTCTCAAGTATTTATCTCTTAGATTCGATCCAGACATCCAATGGCAATCTCTTCCTCGCAAAATTAGAGAATTAATCATAAGGAGGTGTCTTGGCCAAGAATTTATATTTGATTTGACTAAAGAAGATTTCCCCGTATTCAATCATACAGACGGAATACCAATTGAGACATATATCGCTCGCTGTGATCTTGGTGCTTATATGGCTATTTCAAAGCAAGTCTACGCATCTCCTAACGATAACGAAGATATCAATAAACAGCATTGCTATCAAGATAATGTAAAGCCAGTAGAATTTGGAACAACGATGAAAATTTCCTCGGAACTTTCTAATTTTCAAGCTATAAAGTATCGATTTATTTCGATTTATCACAATATTGGATTTTTTCTCAAGCTTTTAGCAATCTCGTTTGTAGCTGACCCAGAATTACAAAGAGAGCTAGATTATGTACTGCAAAATAGTAATCATGTCATACGAGCTATCACACTATTTCTGTTAACAAATATATGGAACTACAGTAAAGAGCTACAAAATATTTTAATGCCGATTTTCTTACTACATCAAAGAAAGACAATTATTAAATTCTGGAAAAATATTGGATGCACAAAATTATCTCTCAAAAATTACAAGATTTTACTTGAAAATTCGAAGGGCTATTCGAGTGCATTTATTTTGCCCAAATCTAAGGACGGAAATTTCCAAGTTTTAATGTATAGTGGAAATCTTGATCGAGCTCCCGATGATAATAGGAATCTTCAGCGAGTCAGTACATATAATTACAAAACTATGGCTCTTCTTCGACTCGAGGAATTCTATCAAGCATCAAATATTAACACATACCAGTATGAATATTCACTAAAATCTTTAAAAAAACGAAAAATTTCAAAGATTAATAATGACCGCTATCCAATTCGTCGTAGATGTATTGCTGGCCGAGATAAGCATGAAGAAATCAATTTTAATCGACAGGGTCTCGTTGAAAGTGGCTCGTATCTTCTCTATGGAAACCAAATCAGATTTAAATGCTACTATCAAAAGGGTAGTAACTATGACGGTGAACTTCTACGAGCTGATTTTATCCTTTCTCATTTACAATGTACTGTATCCTGGTCAGTACCTCCAAAAAGCCATCCTGAGAGGCTAGAAAATGGATCCCACATCCACGAGTAATCTGTGCGACTTTCATTGTGGGCACTGATGTATATGAGTCTCATTGGACTTATGATCATAAATTCGATCCGACTATTCGCACGACTTTAAATGGTCAATCTATTGAAACACCTAAGATGATAAAATGGGATTATTTAGGTGTGCTAAAGAAACCAACAAATTGTAGTTTTCATAATGACGATCTTTTAATTAATTTTAAAACCCTGCGTTCAAATGTTTTCTTGCGATTATTCGGTCTCAATTCTCGTCAAAACCAAATTTCTACGTCTTGTGCTCGTTCTCGCCTATGGAGTGCTTGGAGGAATATGCCTGAATTTGATGGCGTCACAGTAAGATGGCTTGACGAGAGGCTATTAAGAAAGGAGCCAATACTACGAACTTACTGGCGTCTACGTGATTATGGAGATCTTGGTGGCGCAGAATACTTTCTTAATGAAAATGCTGATAGTATTATGGCTGCAGTTGATCTAGATAACTCAATATCCGGCTGGGCTCCATTAGCTATAAAAATCGCAGATTTGTACAGCTTTGGACAAGGTGGTGATGCAAGTAGCCGCACGAGATCTAAAATATTCAACTTTGATAGCGGTAAATTGGAAGTTCTTGCAATAGATTCGGGCACATGGCCTAATGAAGGTGGTGGTGTATCAGCATGCCGTCGGGATATGATTAATAATCTTCATCGTGTTAACTGGTACATGATTTCTGAATCTGCAAATGATTTTGGTCTTCCAAAACATCAAGTAAGTACTAGACTATTATTTTTTTTCAAAAAAAAAGCTAACATAACCTCTTGACTGAAATGAATGTTCATAGCTTGAAAATTGTTCCTCTTTGGGGTCTTGATTTTCTTACTCCAACTCATGGCCTATTCGAAGACCGACTCAATACTGAAGTTGAACATATAATCTACGGTTCTATTAAGTACGATATAGAGGAAAACTTCCTCCCAGTCTTGAGAGCGCTCGTGAAAGGTGCTCGAACAAATAATTTTACAAAAGGTGATATCCTGCAAACTACTCGTGCTTTAGTGAAACTCAATGCATACTTCAGTAAAGGAAGACACTGGAGTGCTATATGGACAAGTAATATTGTCAAGGAATCATGGCGCAACTTATGGACTCGTCATGACCTAGCCAAACCGACAATGTCTGAAGGCTGGTTTCGGACAGAAATTCCAACGATTGAGCAACTTGATGTTTCTTTAGAACTTTGGTTTCGTTACTTATTTATCTTTTCTATACCTTTGCCAGAACAGGTTCCAGCTATATTCCAAGCTTCTCACCATAGTGTTAGTGCATCATATGGTATTATTTGTAAGATCAAGCGTAATTGTATACTTCAAATTTGGGATCATGCTATTTCTTGGAGAGAGGCAAATCTCTATTTATCTTCAGATCTATGTAGTATGGCACCTTTTACCCGGAACGCCTTACTAGGTCTTATGCGACTTACGAGTCATCTAATATTGCATCATGCAGATATTATAGTTCCGTGCGCTGATTTTTTTAATCCAGGCTGGGAAATAGAGATTGGAACATGCCAAGGTTCAATTGAAAATAGGAACAAATTCAAAAGAAAAATCGATCCAGTTGTAAATGGGATTACTGATATGGCAAAATTTACTTCAATCCAGAGGGTTATGGCGGAAAAGCCAACTGTTACTATGTTATCTCATATTTGGTATGCGAAAGATATTAAAACATCAATCTTAGCGGCAGATATTATTGTGAATCAGTGGGGATTCAGTGACTACCGATTGGAAATATATGGAGCTATTGATAAGTCCCCATCATACTCGATGGACTGTTTTGAATTGATCGCCTCTAAGTCGCTTTCGAGATTTGTTACTCTTTGTGGGGAGTCAGATCCTATTACAGTCCTTAAAAAAACATGGGTCTTTATGAATTCATCAATCTCTGAGGGGCTTCCCCTAGCTCTGGGTGAGGCAGCACTCACAGGGGTGCCTGTCGTCTGTACCGATGTTGGAGCATCTCTCCGTGTACTTACAGATCCCGAAACTGGTGAGCTTTATAGCGCTATTGTAGCCCCAAATGATGCCTGGAATTTAGCACGTGCACAAATAAATATTCTAGCATTGCTGGATGAATGGGCACAGTATGCAAATGATCCAGATGGTTTTATTGCACCAGTATTATCTAATAATCCAACTCAGACTGATGTTGAGATTATTACTTCGAGGATGTATGAGAAATCAGAAGAAAGAAAAGCTCTGGGAATAAAAAGTCGACATATTGTTGAAAAATCTTTTGGTGGCAGTAGATATCTGCGCGAACACGAACAGATGCTCTGGATATGTAAGGCGAGATACGATTTCAAAAAGGGAGAATCTTCTTCCACTGAATTTTTGGAACCTGATTTAAATCAAAAGCCCTTAAATCGTAGGCATCATAACCCTATTCATCCCCTTCAAAGAGAAAGATAAATTTCATGCTTTATTGGAGAATCGACGCTGTAACAAATATTAAATAATTTAGTTAGTTTACCAACATGAATTTAAAATAGATAGAAGCCATCAAATACACTTCTCATCATATCCCTCTACTTTTCTACAGGATGTTGTTCAGTTATTTCCGACCTACTTAAAGGTGAAATACTTGCTCAAAAGAATTTATAGTTAACGATTCTAAAAGTACCATATACGGTGGATTTGCTAAAACTTTCTTGTTTAGAAATAGAAAATAGGAGTGGCTCGGAAAATGTATACATCTGAGTACAAAAAAATTGAATATGAATAATAGGGGAGTTCTCAAACATCTGCTCAAAGTCAGCGACGGCAAGATCTGCCCACTCAACAACTCAAAAAGTATATATTATAGATAATAAACTGACTTATATTAGGAAAATCAATAAAATCTAATAATTGTCAAGTTTGATTGTACTAGTGTGACTGTTGCTGTGTTTGGGATCATTGATAGAAAAGAGTGAGATCCAATCAAGCCTTCTACTACTCTCTCAACTTGTCCCAGAGTAGATTCCTCCCGCTTCATGGAGTTTTAGTATGACTGTTAAAAAAATTTTGCTATCGCCGAGCTTTGATGTGCAAAATAAAGGGGTGCAAATAATTTTCCCTCATTTCAAGTAAATGTTTTATTTTATTTTTTTTTTTTTTGCAAATTAGTAAAAAACGAGACATCCAAGTGATTTAGTATATTAGGCAAAATACGTATTTTAAGTCATCAGATGTTCTCCAAGTATTTCAGGAGTAATGGTTGATTAGAGAGTTCATGAACCGGTGTTTCCTAAGCAGGATGATTCAAATTTGTCGAGTCTACAAAAATTACATAACATAATGTTTGTATGTAATTCGCATATCGTTCGCATACTTTAGTGACACCTGTTGCATGTTCCGTGAGAACAATTCTCAACTTCCGTTGCAAAACCTCTCTATTGAATCATTGAAATTAGAAATTAGTAGCTGAGTAATTATACCACTAGATTACTACTAATCAGGGGCGCTCAGATATCTAATTCGAAGTCGTGCCTCTAAGTCGTGCTCAACATTAAACTTCACAATTGCACGTGAATTCTATGCACGGTTTGTAATCCAATTCCTCTTCAATATGTTCTCAACAGTCAGTCCCTTAAATTCTCATCGCCATATTTACATCTATTTTTATTCAATTAAATTACTAATAAATAATATAGATATCGCATCTAATCCAAAATATTATAATCGAATTTTTAGAAAATAAAAAGGTGCCATTAGAAAGAAGCGGGCTCTTCTTCTTTTGCTAAAACGAGCTGAAAAATTCCACCTTTTTATTTTCTTCACAACTTTCTTTCTCCTGCATTTAATTTATTTTAAAAATATACATTAAATCTAGATTTAAAGATTTTACTATCTGTAAATTGCAACTTACCGTTGCAAAGTCGTGATGTTGGGCTTCAAATCCAAATGTTAAGAAAAATGGCTTTTACAGTTTAAGCAAGACTTCGAATTAGAAATCTGAATACCCCGGTTTTATGTGTCTATGGTAGAAAGCATAAGCTGCAGGGATCAACCAGCCAGCTCTCAGCTCTTCAGCCGTCATAAATGCAAAGCATTTTTAATAGCCAAGCTTTCATGACGGCAACGTATTGATTTGATCAAATTAATATGACAAGTATGGCTTAATCATCAGTCTAGAATAATGTAACGAAGACCATATTATGATCAAAGCCGGTTTATGAGAAGTTGAATGAACGGAAAATAGATAAGAGTTCAAAATTTACATTTCAAGTAGAATTCATGCCAGCAAAAGCAAAGCAAATAATTGTCTGGAAAAAGGATGAGAGCGACAAAACAGTAAATATTATGATTTGGGAAGTATAAAAATAATTGATGCGACGAAGAATCCTTACGGGGCAAACAAGCACTTTGGAACGCGAGTAATTTAAAATAAACTTCATAAATAGCTACAGACAGACCTTACTCTAAAGGGGAAAGTTCAATTGGCTTTGTAAAAATCAAATCCCAAAATTAAATAAAGTAAAACAAACGATGATGTCTGAATCTAGCTTAGCGCGATCGATCAGCACTCCGAGCTATTTACGCACTTTTGGCCGAGCAAGCAACATGGGTCTTATGCAGGGGAAATGTTCATAGAGCCCCTTATGCGTGTCGTGCAGTTCGCTGGGGGATAATCATGAATAGTGGGTGTGGGTGGGGCCATAGTAGCCTCTTAATTGGTCCTCAAGAAAGTCAGGTGCAGTGGTACATCTAGAGATCTGGAGCGTGAGTATAGTAGGACTTTTTACTGCAACGTTTGGAAAACAGAAAGTTGGAAGAATCAAACTTTCCACAAGAGCATTATTCAGCAAAAACAATAGCAAAATGTTATCTTATCTAGACTTTCATCAATGTATAACCATCAAAGTTTGTTTGACTAAATTTCTGGAAGGTGAGACAGATACCACATTCATTTTTCTATCACGTAGTTAACTTTTCAAGATGTAAAAATGTTAAGAAATGGTACGTATAGGCCTATAGAACTATTGATGTAAATTCAAAAAAACATTCAACTTTCTGTATCCCGTCATGACTCCCCAAATACACTTTTTTTCACTTGAAAAATTCGGTAAAATGTGGATACGATAGTTCAATATTTGTTTGAATCCTGCAATATAAATAAAAATTAATGAATGCAATGTTGGGCTTTAAAGTTGAAGGCGAGGTAAAATTGGTGTTTCTAATTGATTACTCAGCTTTTTATTTTCCAATTTTGGAAAAAAAACTAAAAGTAATGAAACAGCGGATCTTCCTTAGTTCATCTCACAATAAATGTTTGATTCCTTTATCTCGCAACACCATATGAGCCCTGATTGATGATGAACTAGATCAGCGAAATCATCAACCAGCCTCGTTGCTTCGTCTTCTTGATCTATAAGTTGTTTCCTGCATTTCGGCAAAAAACTGGGCTCAATATTAGATCTTAATGGCGGTGGAATAGAAAGGAGAGAGCTAGTTTTTCCTAGCAGCTGATAAAAAGAGGTGATACAGCAACTTAGTAGGTCTCAGCGATAGTTGGATCTTTCATGAAATAAATCTGTCTGTTTCTGACTCAGAGACATAGATGCCAAAGTTTTCAATTGCGAATTCTGAGAATGTGTACGTGTAATGAAGAATGATTGAAAATGAGAATTGATCAAAGTCACCCATTTGCTCGACTGCCTTTTTAGCGTTACACTTGATCGACATCTTTCTTACCCCTGCATGCATGCATATATTTAGCGCAACTACTTATTTTATGGCCCAGGATAGTATATTCCATTCCATTGAAGGATCTGGGGGCTCTTAAGTTCCGCATGAAGTGCCGAGAAGCTTTATAAAGCAATTTGGCACATCTACACTTCACCAATTTCCTGTCATTAATCCAAAACACCATCTTTTTTGTCACTAATGCATATACACTACGATTACTGAGGGGCAGCTTTTGCCTTTGCGCTCCCCGTAGAGAAAAGATCTACTTCGGCGTAAATGTTGATCCCTTTTCACAACACTACAGTTTTTCATTAATTTTAATACATAAGCCATTCATTCCATTATCTCTCCTATCTTGCTGAGCCTTGAGCTGCCTGGTTCTGATCTGCTTCCTTTCTATCTATCTTTAAATTGTTTTTAATTAAAAATTTATTAACACAATCTCCATCATGATTTATATTCCTTTCCTGCTAGTTCTATGTTTTGCCTCCACCACGTTTGGGAGACCGAATCTATACTCAACAAAGGTAGAGACTTCTCCAGAACAACAGCGCGCAGATGCTGTGAAAGAAGCATACCGATTTGCCTGGAATGGTTATCACAAATTCGCGTTTCCAAACGATGAGTTGCTCCCGCTGTCCAATGGATTTGCAAATTCAAGGTATATAAACAAAATCAGCTGCTAAGTTTACAGAGAAAATCAAATCTTTAATAATTTTTAATAGAAATGCATGGGGAGCAAGTGCCGTAGATGGCCTTAGTACTGCAATAGTAATGGAAATGCCAGACATTGTCAATCAAATTTTAGACTTTATACCTACAATAAATTTCGATAAAACAGATACTGAAGTATCATTATTTGAGACAACAATACGATATTTGGGCGGTCTTTTATCTGGTAAGTCGAGAATACTTGTTTCTCTATTTGAATTTGAAGCTTACTGGTCCTATCCATTCTTAGCTTACGATTTACTATCGGGTCCTCTTTCTAATCTAGCACCCAACCGGACAGCAGTGGACTTAATCCTCAAGCAAGCCACTCGTCTTGCTGACAATCTAGCGTTTGCTTTCAATACTCCCACTGGCATTCCAGTCAACGACTTATTTTTCACGAATCAAACAACAGACCAATCAACTACCAATGGCATAGCCCGCATTGGCACTCTAGTTCTTGAGTGGACTCGTTTATCTGCCTTACGGGTGACCCAAAATACGCCGCGCTTTCACAAAAAGCCCAGTCCTATCTTCTAAATCCAAAACCTGCTGTTTCAGAGCCTTGGCCAGGATTAGTAGGCAGTGTTCTCGATGTAAATACAGGAGAATTTGTTAGTACAATAGGTGGATGGATAGGTGGTTCTGATAGCTTCTATGAATATCTTATAAAGATGTTCGCATACGATACGTCGAGGTTCGCGAGTTACCGAGATCGATGGGTGCTTGCTGCAGATTCGACAATTACTCATCTCGCTAGTCATCCATCAAGTCGGCCAGATTTCACTTTTTTGGCTATGTTTAATGGCACCAGCCCTATATATGCGTCACAACATCGTAATATCCCATAAATAACTTTAAAGAAAGAATTTCAGCTAACTCTTTACGAAGTTGCTTGTTTTGATGGCGGAAATTTCATTCTTGGAGGCCTCATTCTTAATGAACCAAAATATATCGATTTCGGGTTAGATCTTGTTAACGGCTGCCACGAAACTTATGTGCAAACTCTAACTGGAATCGGGCCGGAAATATTTCGCTGGGTTGTTGACGACAAAGATGACGCTGCAAATCCTCAGCCACCAGCTAATCAGACTGCTTTCTATGCTAAAGCTGGATTCTACATTGAAGAATCTTCATATAATCTGCGTCCAGAGGTTATTGAGAGTTTTTACTATGCCTATCGTGCAACTCGCGATCAAAAGTACCAGGATTGGGCTTGGAATGCTTTCAAGGCTATTAATGCTACCTGTCGTACAGGGTCTGGCTTCGCTCCACTAAAAGATGTAAATGCACCGAATGGTGGCGGGTTCGAAGATTTTCAAGAAAGCTTCTTTTTTGCCGAAGTGCTTAAGTACAGTTATCTTATTCATGCCCCTGAGGCAGAGTGGCAAGTTGAATTTGATGGTGCAAATCCTTGGGTTTATAATACTGAGGCACATCCATTTCGCATTGCTGGGAATCCAATCTAGGACCAAGTTATGTCCGATTTAACAGTTTGTTACCCGTATCGAACACGAGGGACGAATTTCTAAGATTTTTTATTCTTTTCATTTCTTTGTAGATATATTTTGAAATTTACTGTATTTTTAATTCCTGGTGAAAACATTAGCTTAAATATGTTATCAAAAGTGTCTTGCTAAAACTAGGTAGACATCAGCCTCGCACTAGAGCCAAGTATCTGGTCCGTGCTTCGATTGCTGAATTTGCTTGTTGTCAAACATTTATATTTACACAAACAAAATTACTTTGGATAATAGTTTAAAAAGAGATTTGTATAAGCAAGAATATAATCAGAGAGCAGTTTTAAATTTAGACGAGGCCAATGAGGGATATGAGTTACGCTCAACATATGTACAAGTAAATATTAACATTAGCGTTCTCTAGTTTTTCACAATCTGCCTTGGTTTTTCTAAGCAAAATAAAGAGCAATTTCATGATCTTATAAGATCCTCTATAGAGTTCTCAATATCATCCCCTAAAAATTTTGAAAAATGCAACTGACTATAAAATCCATCAACATTCAATGATATATGGGATCGAAGACAGCTGAGAATCCTATGTTTGCAAAGAATGCTACAAACCGGCTCAAAAACACCAATAACACGGCTCCATCTGTCTGTCAACATTGTTTCTCTGGCTATTCTCTATTTCCAGCACGAATTTGGCATCCATATCCAAAGCCTTATGTGATATTCGACAAA